>VWPW01018728.1:0-24082 GCA_013389825.1 Crypturellus undulatus
GACTATCTTGCAATTTTTTATTTTATTTTGTTTTTGGTGTCCCACACACTTAGCTATTCATGTTCCACGGATTCTTTGTCTCTGAGCTTGCAGCTTGTGAGATTAAAAACAACAATTGATATGTTAAATCCTGCAGCAGCAAAAAAATAGACATGAACACTTCAAGCATCATCTTTTATTTTACTAGAGGATCCTTTCTACTATTTGTTCTTAATAAAGCAAAATATACTTCTCATTCTGTCTTACCCAGGGTATTTGTAAATGGGAAAAAAACCCCAAAGCCGTATGTGTTTTGACGATCTGTGGTATTTTAGAGGAAATGACTAAAATGTGATCCTTTGACTATACTGGTCTGCAGTGTGTTAACTGACGATGATGCGTTACCAAACTATAGCAGATAGTTTTGTGGAATAAGCACTTGTGTGCGTTTTTGCTCTTTGCAGGCAGTGGTTGCAAGGAGCATCAGAGCAGGCGCCCGCTTCGTCCCCGCACGCCTGGGGCTGCGGTTCGGGGCGCTCGGGGCACAAACCCTGCTCTGCCTCGTCCCTGAACGGGGCTTGGTGGGAAGAGGGGCCACTCCGAGAGGCACAGGTCTGTTCCCGGCGTTCATGGACCATCCCGCTAGAAAGAGGCAGTGCCGGGTACAGACCCGTCCAGTCGCACCCGTTACACCAGTCTGGCCCCGGCTCTCCTGTGGTGCCGCGGGGCGTTTGGGATTCCCCAAACACGTTGCCTTTGGCTCCCTTCAGGCTGTGCCAGCCGCAGAGGATCGCGCCGGGCGCCGGGGCTGCCCTCCCCTCCCTGCACTGCCCGTGCCCCTTCCCGCATCCCGGTGCAGCCACGGGGCACGGAGCGGCTCCAAGGACACCCACGTCCCCGCACACAACCAGCCGTGCGGAGGGCACGTCCCAACGAAGGGCACCCACACACCAGGCTGCTGCTCCAGGTCTGGCTGGTCAGGCCTCCGTTAGACTGGTTCTAATGAACAGCCCAGCTGCAAAATGTGTTTTCTTGATTTTTCCACACAGAAATGCCAGCTAGGATTTTTAATGGGATATTTGACTTGCTTGAACAAATGCAGCTTCATTAGCTACTTTTCTTGCTTTTCAGTGCTAGGCACTGGTAAATCCCACACTAGACTTTTGTGACCGTCTCTGATAAATGTTGCCTACAGCCCTAGTGCTATCTTTTAATAAGCACAAACCTTGCTACTACACCATTTTCTGTTCTTTCTTCCACAAAAAAAGAACTATCTGCTGATGCGTTATGCTGCCCCATCTATCCTTTGTTGGGAGAAAGGCTCATTTTTCCAATATACCTGAACAGATAGATTTTCTTTGCTTAGAAAAGGCACCAAAACAACAAAAACAAACTTTGTCTTTATTAGCGGACTGGTTTCTTAAGCCGCTGTAATGACAGTCTGTGTTTGTAGTGCCGGTGTGGTCCAGGAACCCGGCTATCAACACAACAGGCATAAAACGCCGCTCCGCAGCGTCTGTGAATCATTACAGCTTCCCCGATGCTGCGGGGTGGAAGTTACTGATGATTTCTATCTACCATCTCCTGCCACAGATCACTTTTCAAGGCAGATATTTTCTCTAGTGCTCTACCCCTTAGGGACGATCCATTCAAGGGAGGTTCTGGAGGGCAAAGCTGCCTTTTGCAAGAATATGGGACGTCACAGCTGAACCGGAATGTGCCTTTCCCCCGCCGTCCTGCCACAGAAGAGTTGGAAAACTGTCTTTTAAAAACAGGAACTCTCCAGATCAGGTTCACAGGTAAAAAATGAGACGAACAAAAGTTATTATTTACTGCAAATATTCTTTCGGGTCTGTTTTGCAGAGAACATAATTTTTTTTTTATATATTTATGTCATGCCTTGGAATACCTGATACAGATAAAAGTTCGGAGGAAGTGGCAAGTCCCATCCCCACAGATAGTGAGGCGGCCCTTAGAGTGATGTGCAGATGCTCTTCAAGTGACAGTCGACTTCTTTGGCTTTTCTTGAGGCATCCAGTTATCTGACAAGCTGGCACAGGCTGACAGGTTCAGCTTTCCCTTGTTCAGAGCAAAAAGAGGTGGCGCTGAAATGAGGCATCTTTGAAACTGCGTGCTCCAGTGTACATGGACCGTGTCTATTATCACTGTTGGCATCTGAGCTGACACCTGCCTGCGAGCCGGGAGGAATCTCAGGCAGCACCAGGATCCCAGCGCTGGCAGCGCTGACGCACGTGGATTAACGTGTCCTGCCCCTCCGCAGCCCTGCCGGACCCAGGGAAACCCTCTCGCACGTCCAGTCTGCTGGGCGCATTTCGGGCCGCAGCACATACCATGCACGCTGCATGGATGCAGCTTTCCCAAATGTGAATACTGACACACATATCCACATCCTTTCTTTCATTACATTGACCGTTAATGTTCACTTACAGATATACACCTAAGCAGGCAGTCAGGCGAGCATGAGAATATTTCAGGAAAACCCCTTTGCGAACAGGTGAACTCTAGCTTCAGCACGTCCTGAGGAGCCTGCCCGGGTTCAGCCGAACAGGTCCCTGTCCCGTGCTCACTGCTGTGCTCCTCCAAACAGCAGTTTTTACCACTCACCTGGCCAGGACTAGGATTTCCTTCATAGCAGCCAGTCAGCTGAAGTCAACAGGACTACAAAAGTAGCCAGTGTTCATCAGATAAATCCTAAAGGAAGTAACACCTGGAAGAAAAAAATGCATCCTCAGATTGTCTTCAGTTGTCTCATAGCCTCCATGAACCTATTCTTGTCCAAAAATCCTTTTTTATTTTTTTTGCACATAGATGACCAAAGTTCCAACACAAGGTCATCCTAGCGGCTGTCTCTTTATAAATATGTTCTCTGAATGTACCACAGCAAAAGCTATCTCCTGTGAAATCTAATCTAATACATTAATGTGGATCCATAAAACAAAGTCAGATATTGTATGAGCAAGTTATTTACAGCACTGGGATCGTACTGATTACAGCAATAAATAATACAGTAGGTATCACTGGGAAATAACATAAAGTCAGTTAATCCACAGAAGCAATGAGAGGAATTGGGACAATTCTGCTCTCACTCTAATGCAGTAGTTTCATAAAGGCAGCCTTCACAATTCCACTTTTCAAAGTGTCAAGCAATTTTGGTGCAATATTGTTTGCTATCCTGTTATAAAGCCCCCTCAGCTCACTTGGTAATAGTTTTTTGGAGATCCCTCGCTGCTCTTTATTGGATGAGTGAAACTGCCAGATGCTAGTCCAAGCCCATGGAGTTGTAACGCTCCTCAAAATTCCCAGCGAGACACGAGCAAATTCCCGGCTTCATCCAGGGCCACAGTTCAATCTGTAACAACTGCTGCAAGTTCCATGGCTGTTTATTTAGACTTGACACTGGCAAACTGCCACAGCTTCTTTGTCTGAATCCTATTAAACCACTTTCACTGCATTATTTCAAGAGTAAAATCCATAGCTTTCCCTTGCTTTATGATTTACATAACTTAGGCATAAACCAAGAGGAAGAAAACTGCTATTTACCGAAGAAAAGATTTCCCAGAGAGCCTGCTAGCTGACTTATCTGCACTGCAGCTACAAGCATCAACCCTAATGAGAGGGAAAGAAGTCTCAAAATATATAATTACATTATTTCTGGGCTTTAGCAGAACTGGATTGGGCCTTTTACCCCTCCCTGCCTATCTGAATTTGTGTGGAATCCAGACCATTTTCTCCTAATTTAAGGTTAGATTACGGCACTGATGTACAGCAGGTTTGGTGCTGCTCTACGCTGAAAGAACCCTGCAAACATTGTGCTAAATGTGTTAATTACGGCCTCGGGCTTTCTGATGTGCAGGTGAACAGTTCCCCCTGCTGCACTGAGGGAGACTTCGGTCTCCTCCAGCCAAACACTTCTGTCCTTTAACAGACCATCCGCTGCAGAACGAGCCTGGGAAAGGCTTTGCATTGCCCTATGGCAACCTGCGCTGAAGATGCAGCTGCACCCAGTTATATTGAGGTTGCCCACATTTATTCCCTTCAGTCCTGCTAAGACCAACCATGATCTGGAATATAATATTGCTTTAGTTTTCCAGTACTCAGTATAACTTCTCAGAAAATCATTGTATTTAAAGAGGCTTTCCAGTGTTTTAGGAGCCTGCGTGGTGAACACTACATCTGAAATTTCTAGAAGCTGCTTATGTCTTCCCACTGTGAGGTGAGTGGAGCAACAAAAAGACATNTGAAGATGCTGCTGCACCCAGTTATATTGAGGTTGCCGAGGGGATAAAGTTTCCTGACATTTATTCCCTTCAGTCCTGCTAAGACCAACCATGATCTGGAATATAATATTGCTTTAGTTTTCCAGTACTCAGTATAGCTTCTCAGAAAATCATTGTATTTAAAGAGGCTTTCCAGTGTTTTAGGAGCCTGCGTGGTGAACACTACATCTGAAATTTCTAGAAGCTGCTTATGTCTTCCCACTGTGAGGTGAGTGGAGCAACAAAAAGACATGGTTGGGGATGTTCCTTCTAGGTTCTGCAGTAGTTCTGCAGGGTCTACCTTGAACTTGATCAGTTTAGGTGCCCAAATGGGATGTATCTGGGGTTGGAAAACATTCCCATCTAGTCTTCTTTTGGTGAACAAGTTTCAAAACTGTCTTAGTCTTTCAGGAATAGGGCTTGAAGTACCCCATCAGGAATGTAGCTGAATTCCTCGGGAGAACATCCCTTTATGTTTTTCACATTTCTGATCTCTTCAAGTTGCGTTTTTACCATCTCTCTGGGAAGCTTCAGAGGGTACTTCTGTAAACTGTCAAGCTCGGAACAGCAGGACAACTGTTCCTGATACTGAATACCTCGTTAATTCAAAATACTCTGTATGTCCACAGTGAATNAAGTACCCCGTCAGGAATGTAGCTGAATTCCTCAGGAGAACATCCCTTTATGTTTTTCTGCACATTTCTGATCTCTTCAAGTTGCGTTTTTACCATCTCTCTGGGAAGCTTCAGAGGGTACTTCTGTAAACTGTCAAGCTCGGAACAGCAGGACAACTGTTCCTGATACTGAATACCTCGTTAATTCAAAATACTCTGTATGTCCACAGTGAATTGAGTGACTGTAGCAAGACCTATGGGACTTAAACTGTAAGTTCTAAGTATGAAAGTCAAGCCTGTTCTTCAGGTATAATTGTGGTATAGTCGGGTATCAGTTCTATGCCCGTTTGCTAACCCAGTGCTTGCAATGGGAGCCCCTTTGGGTGGTGCACAAGTCCCCCAGCTGCTCCTCAGCCCGGGCGAGAAGGTGGCTCAGGGAGATGGCTCAGGTAGGTGGCTCAGGTAGATGGCTCAGTTAGTTAGATGGTTCAGGTAGATGGTCAGGTAGGTGGCTCAGGTAGGTGGCTCAGGTAGGTGCCTCGGTTAGATGGTCAGGTAGGTGGCTCAGGTGGACGCTCGGCGGTTGACACGTGCGTGTGTTGGGGGGAACCCTGCCTTGAGGAGGGTTCTCGACCAAACCAACTGAAGGTGCCGCTGCAAGGACTCTGCAATGAACACTCCTGTCCCCTTCGAGCAGTGACTGACCATCCTGAGCACCACATCTGGTTCCCCGTGAAGGTAATACCCTCTGCCAAGGTCCTAATAATTTATTTTCCTTTTAACAAACATTCTGAGCGTTTCTGCGGTAGGATGAGGGGGAATGTGGATATAAAGGTAGGATTTCCTCATCTTCTGCTCTTCCATTACCCTATTGACTCCTCCGTTGTACCCGTCTGATTTTAATGGCCATCTCTCCCTTACACTGTCATTTGGAGACAAAATGCTATGAAAAATCATGTTTTCAGGTGGGTTATTCCTTTTTAATTCCTTTTTGTAGTTATTAAATGGATGTTTAAACAGTGCCATCCATTTTACACAGACGTGTGCAGCTCTAGCACTCCATTTCATTGGAGCAGTTAAGATTTGTAGCACTGGAAAACACAGTGCTCAGTACACAGCTGAAGATGGCTAATATTTCCTCTTTAGCAGTAAAGCTGTATATGGGCTTTTCTAATGACAGGTTTTCTTCAAGTCCATAGAGAAATAAATACATTTCTCACAAGCAGTCAAACTCATCTGAACTGCTGAAAAGGCAAAACTCTGCATAAAGTGGGAATATATAACCCAAAATAAAAAGCTCTTACCTGTCTTTGCTGGTGGAATAATCAAACATCCATCAGCAGTTTCAGTGACCTGACTCCTGCTTTTCTAAACTTGCCTCCTTTTGGCTTCACAACTCTCAATGTCAAAACATTCATCCCGAGGGTTTTCTGCTCACCTGCAATACCTGGAGCTTCTGATGTGTCCAGGTGCCCTCAGTTGCAAAAAAAACCCAGGAAACAGCTACAGACAAGCCCTTTTACAAGCCCGAGCTCTCATCCCTCAGACCTTCTAAGCATCTTCTCAAATAATTGTGTTCTCTTTAAGAAATATCCAGGGAGAAGTACTCAGGGCTGGAGTGAGGTATTTTGGCACCCATGGGAGGTTGTTAATGCGTTTTCCTTCACCTGCTGAAGGAGAGCTCAGACTGGTAAGTGAAAAGGCCCCCCCGTTGCAGCTTTGGATTATTCAGAGGATTCATGCTGTTGAGGGGATCTCATTTTGGTCAGATCTTGGTGCTTTCACCAGGTTTCCAGCCATTTCATGTCCCCATGCTATGCTTGCTATGCTCCATACATTCCCTCAGGGTTAACAGTTAATTTCCAATATGGAATATATCCACTCTGTTGCAGCAGAAATTCAAAGTAAGCATGTTTGATTTGAAAAGATTAAGGTTACATTATCCAAATAAAAGTGGACTGTCGAGAAGAGCTTTGGGAATTTCAAGGAGAAAAATAACATTGAAATTTGATTCCTTTTCTCTCCCTCTCTATGGATTCAGTTTTATACTCTGTAAATAGTCTAGGAATCAGACAAAATAAAAATGCAGCTATTTTTGTTTGTATAGAATTGAAAAATAACAGGCATGTGCAGAAGCTAGTGCAGGGTTGTGTACTGTTTTATGAGAGCTATCAAAACTTATAAATGGAATGTGTATTCATCAAATTTTGTCAAGGGAATTAGGGAATGTATTTCCCTAATTCCCTAAATACACAACCTAAGAGTGGATGAGAAAGAATGTGGCTGCTGCAGCTCTAGGTGCGGTTCTGAGTCTATAAATACATGAGCAGAGGTGCAATTTTGTTATTATGGTTTGTGTGCTGATTGCAAATGAGCTGTCCTAGCTTTAATTCCATAAACCATTCCATAGACCTGCATTGTCGCTGATAAAATGTCCTTCCCTGCTTCCAGCACCACATGTTTGTTCCTGGCCTGTCTGGTACTTATGCTCATATATTTATGTATACCATACCAAATGATTATATATAATGATTTGTCTGCCTAACTAGGAAATTAGACTGGAGAGCTAATCTTGCTTTAAACTAATCCTTTTTTCTTGATGGTTAAAACCAGTTTCACTTGCTTAATCCAGTTTAGTGCTCTCAGAGTATTTGTTGGTATTTACATGATCAGAATTTGTCTTCTCCTACATAAAGCAATATCAATTCTTCCATAATGATTAGTAATACCCATCCTAAGATACCTTTCTGGAATTGCAATCTCAATGTTGGCAGAATATGACAGATTTGTGGTTCTTTATCTGACTCTCCAGCCTCATGGGTATTCCAGGCTGGGCTATCGTCAGTAAAAACCCAAAGTCTCCAGAACATTTCTGAAAATGCAGTCTGGTCTTTGCTGTTAAGTCCATTTAAACACACACCAGCCACATGAAATGGCCAAGATGAACATGGTGAGAGCTGTGCTTACCTGCAACCCGACGGGCCAGCAGCAGGGAGCGTAAAAAAGGGTAAATGGGTAAAGTGCATGAGCATCTCCTGTCGGGGCACACAGTTGTTTCCCACAATGAAGGATGCACATTTTGTGCCTGCTTCATAATTTGGGGGGTTGTTATAACTTACAAGTAGATGTTCATCCTCCATTTATTTTTTCTTCTCTTTTTATTTTGCATCAGCAACCTTTAATTTCTATTTTTATCTTCAAAAAACAACCTTAGAGAGACTTCCTGGATTCTGAGTGAAACTGATAAAACCAAAGAATTTCAGAGATAATGGTAGAAATTCTCATATGTATTTTTATTCTTCTTCCTCTGTCAAGTTTGAAATGTAAATTATGGGGACCTGCAGCTTGTAGTGCTTCAAGATAAATGTGTGCAGTTTTAAGTCAAAAATCTCACAAGAGAAAAACTGCGCTGCCATAATCCCTGGGTTCAGTCCATGTATTTCTAGCTCTGAAATGCCACAGAAGGCAGTTCTTAAATTTTATCCAGAATATGACATAACAGTCTATGCAGCAAATTAATGCAAATGTGCAGTATGTGACGCTTAGCTACGGGACAGATGTCAACTAGCTCTTTCTCTCCCCTATTATTTTTGATATTCAGCATTAATAAAATGCCAGATGTTTTTGATATTTTTACCTTTTTTGGCCACCAGTCTAGGAAATTCCACTTGTGATTTTTTCCTAAAGATTCCAAATGGCTACAGGTCAAACCTCGAGTAAAAGCCATCAGTTTGCTTTCAAAGCCACATTTGCCGGTTCCAGAGCAGCGGAAGAAATTCTGCCTTGCTTGCCTGAATCTACCTCTTTCACAGACTACTGAGAAGGGCTGAAATTTTGCTACTTCCAAACTGCAGAGTTTTCCTCATAGAGATGTATCAAACCTCCCTAGCTGTTGCTGAGCCCTCTGAACCATATGCTAAGTTCAAGCACACGGGAGAGGGGAAAGTTCAGGAAATTGCTAAGGGCGATTCCTGCTGCAACGAACAGGTCTCACCTTGAAGTGTCGGGAAGTCAATGAAAGTTGCAAGTGTCAGCTCATTATTTTTGAGCATTTCTACACTTAAAACCTTTATGCCATGTGAACTTGATACATTCTGTATCCCTTAAGGCACTCAGATCCATCATAACTGAACTGTCCTGGGTCTCGGGTCTCTTGGAAGTCATGCATGAAGTTTACCTCGGTCCTTCCTCCGTTCGAGGCAGCGCTCTCGCCATGAAGACGTGCCGAGGAAGTAGGTGATGGCCTTTGCTGAGGCTCTGTCCAGATCCCATGTAGAGCTTGAGCTTTTTCTCTAAAATTAAAGTCCCTGCTTGTCGTTTCTCACCCTTAGCCTCAAAGCTGACCTGCAGTATGGATCGGAAAATGTCTGCGTTCCCTCACTCTGGGATATTCCCCATCAGGGATGGCAAATAACTGCCTTTAAATGCTTCACTATTGGCTCAAGGGTATCTTACTTACTAACTTTGGTCCACCTGTGTCCAGTTTATGCTTGTGTTCTTTTAAATCTCCTTATCAATATTCTTGGGCAGGAAATACAGACTCGGTAAATCCCAGATCTGCTGTGACAAGTTTAAGCGGAGCCGAGGACGCTGCTGCGCCGCGGGATTGCTGACAGCGCAGGAGACGAGCACGGCCTCTGGCCGCGCGGTCTAGCAGATAAGGATACGACAAGCACAAGGAGAGGAGCGGAACGATAAAGCAGCGTCACCAAGGGCACCCGGAGCAGCGGCACCGCCGAGGGAGCCCGGATCCTGCAGGGCAGAGCCCTGACCGAGCAAACAGGCAGGGATCGCGGGCTGCGGCTCCTGTGCCCAGAGGAGAAAATCCTTAACCGCCTGCGCCAGGAAAGCTTCCAGAGCATCGGACTAAATGACAGGGTTTGAACAAAAACACAGCTCGGACTTCTAATCCTAGACTCTATCTCAAAACTGTCATGAATTAAAGGTCAAGAGATGCCACTCTTCTGATTGCCAGCACACTCCTGTTTTCCTGCAGAGATCTGATAGTTCAATCTTTAGGTCCTTCCCCAGGTATATGATTCCACTTCCTTCTGTAACGTGCGTAAAAGCAAATGTAGTTTCTATTAGTAAGTCTAAAGGATTCTGCTATTTAGAAATACTTCTGAAAAAGAAGTGAATCATATATTATTGAAACCACAAGCACTGTTGAATCACACAAGTACTGAGACATCCACGCTCTGGAGTACACTTATTTTTTTTTCCTGTTGAACAAAAACTTGCAGCAAACAATAAATATATAAAAGGAGCAGAAACAAATAACACAGAGCTGAAAATCTGTTTCTCAGAATATTACAAGAATATCTCCAATAAATAATTCTTCCCTAGTATTGTTTGCCAAAAGATATTGGTATACAGAGCCAGTTAAGTTACTTCTAAGACTTTGTTCAGCCCAGCGTTTTCTGCACATCGGAGTTTCACGCAGACTCTGTTAGTCCTGGTTCTCTCTATATGGCCCAACTGCAACTTTGGTTTTGTCAGCGCCTTTGGCTCAGCTGTGAATGAAGACGCTGGAGACGGGATCGGATAAAGAATGGTCCCGGCCCCATAGCACTTGATTAGGACGGGGAGCATGGATGAATCTGCAGAAAGGATCATTTGTCTGGCGTTACCATGGCAACCCCATAATTTAGATCCCCGTGAGCGTTCGGCACCCTCGTTTCCATGGCGAGACTGCAGCATCCTCCGGAATCGGAGGTGCCCCGCGATGCCGCTCGTCCCCGCGCCGCGCGGAGCGGGCTCCGATCCCCTGCGCTATCACCCCAAACGAAGCGGCAGCCTGACGTCTCACTAATCTTAAGGGCACGGTGCAAGAGATAAGGAGCAGAGGCCACCAGCAAGCTGAGATGCTTCTTCGGGGCAAACACGAGTCTCAGAGGCCAAAATGCATAAATCTCAGCATGAAGAAAAAATAATTCTAAAAAGATCAGACAATTCTCCCTCTCCTTTCTTTCCTTTTCTTGTTCCATAAATCATTTATTTATGTAATGGAGAATGATAAAGAAAGCTAGATCAAGAAAACATTTTTTTCTGGGAAACAGTAGAATGATTGATGTTGTGCAAAAACCAGTATCTAAGTAAAAAAGCTTTCAGGGATGATTTACTGAAATCTACTGAAAGATTGGATGAGGATACTGCAAAATGCCAACTAGCCAGACTAAATTATTTAATTAAATATTTGGAGATGGCCATGAGGAGTTAGAACTGAACAGAACAAAAAATAAAGCGTAAGATTGTCTTCGGTATAAGCATGCACTCCGTACTATGAGTAGAAATGAGTTAAGAATAACAATGTAGCCCACATATCTGAAGACAGAACAGAGCTCTTCAGCTTAAATAGTGCAACTCTTATCTGCCTGCCATGGCATTTGTATGACAATGTATTAGCTCTGCAGCAGAATAATAATTCTTGGCTGATTGTAAGCAAACCATTTCTCTAAGTCCTGTGTTCCATTCTCTTTTGGAGATAAAGCGCTGGCGAGGTGCTGTACAATGAACATGTATAGCATGAAGTGTCTAATAGAATTTAGATTTATATAGTACCTTTCATACTCCAGCTGTCCCGAAGAACATTGCGTTAATGCCGTAAGTCAGAAGCTGTTTGTGCTGGGCTGGTGTGAAGCCGGCATTGACTGTCACGAGGCAGCAGCTCCAGCTCCCACGCACAACTGGGTATCCTTTTATAAGCGAAAATGAATAAATAAATACCAGAAATGTGCCTGTGAGCTGCTATTTCCATGTAAAGACTCAACTGTTCGGACAGTGACTGCGATGAATCAGTTACTGGGTAGGGAAGATGTTGCGCGGTCAGATCCTGTGCCTGCCACGAGGCAGACAGACACGGCCTGTCCCTGCAGGAGGGCAGCGGTCAGGTCCGAGCTTAACGCTGCGAGAGACGGGAAAAAGAGCTCTGGGCTTCGCTTTAAATGATTCATTTCCCCTCAACTACATTCGTTCCAGATCTGCAGTGCAGTTCATATTGGTCTGGCCCAGAAGCCAGGGCTACCGTCGCTGCCGGAGCCCCCTCGATAGCCCCAAATTAAGGTCGTTTTCTACCAGGATGCGAATGGAGGGAGCGGGAGCAGCATGTCCAGAGGAACCCGTGTGGGAAAGGGGTTTTTCTGCCTTCTCTCTTCACCAAGATTTTCTGAGAATGTTTGTTGTGCCCTCCACCCTGGCATCTCAG
This sequence comes from Crypturellus undulatus, assembly GCA_013389825.1. NCBI lineage: Eukaryota > Metazoa > Chordata > Aves > Tinamiformes > Tinamidae > Crypturellus > Crypturellus undulatus. Next base: position 12,075 of record VWPW01018728.1, read on the forward strand.
CAAATCATATTTGCCTAAATATGATAAATTTAATACTGTCAAGTACGTGATTAGATTGAGAGTTGCTACGGTGATGAAGTAAGGAGATTTATTTTAAAAATGGGCAGAGTGGTCTATCTGTTTTACGTGAAATTCCAAATTTTGTGCTCAGAGCTCTGTAACTCCTTCCTTGCTGGCAGCGTGGGCAGCAGGTACAGTGCGATGGAGATGGGAACGCTGATCAGAGCGTCCTGTGGCAGCGCGAGGGCTGCCTCCTCGCTCAGCTGGAAAAGCGGAGATACAATTGAGCTTTTCCTGAAAATTGCAAGGAATGCTTATTGCGTTGAGGAATTTGTCCCTGGTCAATTGAAATATGGATGAGAAGCAAGAGTCTTATCACTTTGGTGTGAATATTTGGGGATTTGCATAGCCTGAAATATCTTTTTCTTTTGCTTCTTCAGATTTGAAGCCTTGGCAATACACAAGCAGCACAGTTACTCAAAGTTATTTCTGTAGATCTTGCCTGGTTCAAAATGTGTTCCATGGAATATGACATGAGCTAATTCATGATTTCCAGCTGTCCGTAGGTCCTGACCTGCAGGATCCAGTGATGCTGCGAAGGATGGAGCAGGTCACTGTCCTTGTCACCGGGACAAGGTGAGCGGCTCTGCTCAGCCTTTTGTACCCAACCTCCCCGGGACGGACTTCCAATTGCCTCTCTGTGGGGTTTATTTATCAGAGGAGGCTGCAATTCTGTACTGCTGTATACAAAACACAGCAGAACGCTCTCAGACAAGTGTGGATGGGTTGCAGGGTGGGGAAGCTGCAGACCGTAAACACGTTGTCTGTTCTCCTCTGTAAGTCATCACACTGAATTATATTTCTATTTGAAGTGAGAAACTGTTGTTCATCAAGATACTCAGCTACGTCTCATGCTGGAGGGAAAAGCAAGTGTAAAATACGACCAAATGCCGTGCGTGTGGTGAGGAACCCAGGACGGCCTCACACAACCAAGTGAGCAGAGATGTTGGATAAACCACAGCGTGCGGTGCTGAGCGCGGGGAAGGCGGAATGAGGATAATCTGAAGCTTCCCAAGCCTGCAGTCGGTGAATAAACAGGAATCCAAAATGCTGCTTACCCAGTCCCCAATATGAGAGCTAGAAGCAGCCAGGGAGACTGGAGCAGGTTGGATTAAAATAAAAAAATCAACATAGTTCTCACACAACAGGTCATCAGCTTTAGGGGCATAGTGCCACAGGAACCGGACGCCAAAGGGATTGGTGGGCTCCAGAAAGGACTAGACAAATTCCTGAATGGCAGATCCATGGACACTAAAGATATTAGGAAGGGATTTGCCTTCTGACATCCTTAATACAACTCGGTTAGATCCTGGGGCAGAACAAGGGGACTGGACAGCAAAAATTGGTGTGTCAGGTGCTTCTCCATTGGTTGCCCTGTGGAAGAGAAAACCCTTGGCTAGGTGGATCATTGCTCTGGCCTAGTAATACTGTTATATCCTTACCAGTTTGCACAAGATTTCGTGATCTTTTTACTCATCTCATTTTAAACACAAGTCCGTCCTCCAGACATCAGTCTTACATAAAGATTTATTTACCTTCCTATAGGAAAACTACATGCTGTAAGCAGTTTCTAATGACAACTAACAAACCAGGCTGAGAGAGGTCATGTAAACAGTAGACAGGGTTGTTACAGCAATTTGTAAATATCTCTTATTAAATATTAAAAGCACATGCTTAATGATAACATTATGGAATGAGCTGGATGCATTTGCAAGAGGTTTGGAATAACCAGATATGATCAGAGGGTTTCTTTGGAAATTATGGAGGGAATATTTGTGTGAATTTCCTCAGAGAAAAATCTTTTCTCATCCTACAAAAGCCTACAGCCCTGTTTCACTGGTAAATAGTGTGGTGTTGCCATGTAGTCCTGAGCAGTGCCATTTATGCTCCATGCCTAAATTCTATTGTAATTTGTGCTCCGTGCAGTCCTATACATGTCTCTGGGATTGCTTAATACATTTCAGAAACTGCTAAGCAGCAACTTTAAGGTTCTTTACAGCATAAATTAGGAAATAAGGGAGCTGGAAGTCACTACCCCGAGAGCAAGAGAATGGAGATAACTTCAGTTCCCCTTGTCCCCCCTTTCCGGACCGCGTCCAGGCCGGGCAGGGCCAGCGTTTCGGCGGGCCGCGCTGTGACGTGCCGCCGCGTGGCCGGGGCGAGATGAGTCGCTGCTCCTATCGGCAGCCGCAGCCGTGGTTGAGGCTGAAAGGAGCCTGTTCCTGCCCTTTGCTCCCGCCGTCCTGACACTGCTTTCCCGTGGAATGTTCTGCAAGGGCCTTGTGTCCTCTTCAGCTCATTTTTCCCATCCATAAAACAGAGACTCTTCTTCCTGTGCTTAATTAGTTCCAGATCTACAGAAGAGTATGTTTTACTGGTGTTAAGTATTATTATTTCTGTGAAATAGGCTGCATATACCTGGTTTGCTGTATCTTAACAGCAGACATTACACAGCAGCATAACCCAAACTAACCTAATCTCATGGGAAAAACAAGATGGAAAAACACTGAAAAGCCCTAAGAAGCCACACCAGTGACTAGCTACCAACTGATTAATTTATTATAGCTTTAAAATAAAGATGCTATAAGTGTAGACATGAATGACAGTGTGGGCATGATGTTTATCGTATCATAGGTGTAGGTATATGCTGCAATTCCCCAACACGACCTGCTCCTGATTTTGGCCCCTATGGACTGTGCTTATCCGCCAGGCCTGCACGTCTATAGTGTCTGCTTTTCTGTTGCACTTTTACTTTAAGATGCACAGGGAGAAGGAATAAGAAATAATTTTTCTTATTATGAACTGGTCCTTTACGAGCATACCCTACTATTTCGCATCCAGGGATGGGGTTATTCTCTGGCAGGCTTGTCTTGTCCCTGCCATGGAGAGGTGTGTAAGAGAGCTCCGCAGTAAGAGCAGCCCCAACTCATGTACAATTTGGGCACTGGGGAATATATTATCCCTATATATATGACCGCCGGGGAATATATTATGTGTTTGCAGCGGTGACATGTGGGTCCTTGACCCGTGTCCCTGGCCATTGCTTTAGCCCTGCAGGGGCACGAGTGTCCCGGCTCAGTGGAGGGTCACCTCCTGGGTCTCAGACACCACGTGTCACTCAGCTCCTTGCACCGCACGGCCTTTATTTTCCCTCCTTACTGGGTGTTTTAGAAAAAGATTATGTGCTTTTCTTCTGCAAGGTTTATGCACATTGTCTATCTCTTCTAGGTAAAAAGAAATGGCCTCTCTTTACACGTATTAGTCTGATGTAGAAAATAATCTCTAGAAATATCCACACAGACCCTGTCACCTCTAGGTATCCACCTCTGACACGTAAAGCACTGAATAATAAGCACCTATAATCAAAACACACTAAAAATAATCCTTTTCCTTTTCTTATTCTTTCCTTTTTCCCCCAAAGCTCAGAAGTTTGTACAATATTAGGGGTCGTGTCTCTGCGGAGGACGTTTTATCTCTTAAGTGTCTGACTTTGAGATCTGACTTCTGCGATAATGAAGCATAAAAGATAAATAATGAAGCATAAAAGATGAAGATTTCTTAAGGGGAGATTTTTTTTCAGCCCAAAGAATAATATCTGTAGTTTCTTGGGGATCGGTGTTCTTTAATAATTTGTCAGGCTACCTTTGAAGAACATGCAAACATTTTCCCCAAAAAACTATTATTAGCACAGACCTTTGGATATTACTAACACAAAAGCACATTTCGGTGCCACAGATGCCCTGGCAGCTGTATACAAATCCATCAGTAGTTGAAGCTGTTGAAACATAACTGACAATCAGTCTGCTGGGAAAATAAAACAAAAAGAGTTAATCCTGGAATAAAGGAAATACAGGTGACTAATTTTAGTGAAGAATAAAACCAAAATGAAATAACAAAAATATAAGACATAGCAAAGAAAACATAAAAAAAAATCTTTTCAGAAGTCCTGATTGTCTAGGAAATGGATCTGCAACTCTCATTAACCTGTCCTAGCAGAGATGTTTTATTTGGTGAGATGAGGATTTTGTTCTCAGCTTGACAAGACAGAACTATTAATTTTCTCACCAGTCATCCTGGTCGGCTACTGATATTTCCAAACCTCCAAACGTCACCTCCATGGGTTCAGTGATACTCATTATGTATTATCCAGTCGAAGGAGAGGTTGGATTTATAATATCATAGGAAATCCCAGATAGACAAGTTGACACAATGTTTTTTTTATATGTGTAAACCCTTGTTTTGTGTGCGTATATCTCAAAATTGATCACGGGTTGGGAATTTCATGTTAGGAAGTTAATTGATCCAATTGTGATTTGATCTGTGAGGGGCCGAGGCCAGCACGGAGCCGGCAGCGGGGCCGGACACCGCAACGTCTGCTGGTCCTGTGTTCCATTGTCCGCACGGGAAAGGGAATTCCCTGCGCTGCAGTCCCAGGTCTTCATCACACACACGCAGTCATACAATGGAATAACACTTGTTCATGAAAAATACAGTTTTTCTGAATATCTCAGGTATTTCCCATTCAGATTTTCAGTGCGCTCAGATTAGGCTAAATTCCATAAAATTCTGTATCAGTTTTAACCGCTTTGAGTTATTACGTTAATTGCTAAAGCGCTTTACCTCTGCAATTGAAATCTACCCGCATTTGAAGCTCACCCACAATACAGCCAGTATGTGTCAGATTTCTGAACTAGCGTATGCAAAGAAAACCGTCTTCCCCTGTTGTACTGGACACAGGACGAAGAATAAAAAAGTAGTAACTTTTAAGAAACTGAGGAGGCCTGATGTGAAGGCGGCACATGGGAGCACTGCAGTGCGCCTGGCCTCATGTGCATTCACACACACAGCTCCATGCATCAGCTGCTGGCTATCCTAGTACATAGCTTGTGTCACACCAGCAGCTCATAAATATGACAATTTATTTGCCAAATTTTACTCTTTCAGTTATGCTTAGCATCTTCTGCAAGCAACATTTATTTTCATTTTTCATTAATTTGTAAGCAATGTAGTATTTCCCAAAGTTAACACTAGCAATAGCAACTGCAAATTATGATGCAGAGGAAACGTTCAACCCATTTGATTTTCATACATCAAAAATATTTTTTGTGTTTTCATTGCTGATTCAGTTCCATCACTATCTTAACCATAATCAAGTCACTAATGGATTAGCAACGCAGTAGTAGCCAATTATTCAAAAATTTATATTTTCATATTTTGAAATACCAAAAATCATAGAGGAATATATTCACTTTTAAATCAAGGCTTTAATTTTTATCTCATTTGAAACAGTAGTTAATTATGATATCATTATAAGTATTAGTATCAATAATAGTTAATTATTGCAGCGTACATAAATATGAATTTATATTTATGTAAAACTTTTGTTCTATCTAGACAGTTCATTTTAACCATGCAACTCTATTTGCTTTGCCTTTGCAATCAAGAGATCTTTGTGAATGATTGTGGATAACACTGTGGTGCATCCTTATTGCTTCTGCAACAGCTACTATATCATTTTCTGTATTTTCCTCTTAGCAAGATGAATATTTCTGGGAATTCTGTTCTAGCTATATTAGAATTATTTTTATGCCCCACTCCATTTGCATGCTGTCTTACATCTGACAGCCCACCATGCATAACGGGGGAATTTCTTCTGCATAAACAGAAGGAAGCCCATGGCGATTATTGCTGTCTTTATTGATACATGCCAGATCATTTCCTCAGACACGCTAGAAAATACAAAGCTTTTTGTGGGGGATAAGAGGGACATATTTTCATTATTAAGTGACTGTGATACAATAGGAACGTAAGTCAGCCTGTAAAACAGCACATAAATAACAGGTAAGGTCATCCATAAATTCTTATTATGCTCTCTTTTTGCTATAACTATACCTAAGCTTTACTGCATAATGAATACGTGAGATAAAATAATCTTCACTCAGCCAAAAGGCCGAGTACGTAGGATATACAGGAAGCTCAATATCGCCACTAAAAAGGTCTGTCTTGACATCACCTTCAGTTCAGGCTGCCGGACCCTGCCGAACACCGCGCCTGGCACAGTGCTCGCTGCATTAACAACAGAGTGCACTAAGGACCTTATCTGGGCTGAATTCTTCACAGTCTCCCCCTCACCCGGGGTGCCGCAGGGCGTTCAGAGGCGCAGTCTGGAACCCGCTGCTCACGCTCAGCAGTTGGGTTCAGTGCATTCCCACCAAGGCGGAGTGCTCCTGCGACAGCACACACGATTTTCCTTTTAAGCTTTGTAATTATTTCTGTTCGCTTTGCTTTGAGAACAAGATTTAATTAACTGTATCATTGCTTTGTTGCTTTCCGAAAGTATGACTGATTGATTGATTCGCCATTTTCTTTATTCTTCCGACAAATGAATAAGATCGGGGCAACCATTGTAATGAGGGACGCAGGATTATCCTACAGGAGCAACCAAAGATGTTGGGCAGGGCTGGCCACCTTACGCAGAGGAAACCTCCAGGTTTCTGCTGTTCCACATGCCCATGCCCTGGCTGGACAGAGCCCGTACCGGCTCCGCAGAGCTCTTTGCAATACCTGAAATACTTCCAATTGTGCAAATGAGCAGAAGTTTGCATGTGCGGGTCAGCAGACAGCGAGCTGTCCCCGTGGGTCTTGCAGAGAATTCACTGCAGTCTGTAAAGACAGTAATAGCAATGTAGGTGGAGCTGGATCAGCTTCAAGAAATTGTCCAGGCCTGGAGGTTCCCATTAGAACAGGACAAAGACACGGCCGCCCTCTCTCCCGAGGCTCCCAGCGGGCCTTAACACGGACAAGGGCAGCACATTAAAGGTTAAACTGCAGCCTGAGTTTGATTGTTCTTCACAAGACCTGGGACATTGACCTGCAGTCTGCGCGCTCGTTGCCTATGGCATCTTCCTGAGAGGAGTTTGGAACGACTGAGGTTCATCACGGCATTATGCAAGAGAAATTAACCGTTATCTGATGCATTTTCCAGCAGTCGCAAGAAGACGAGAAAAGCTGGCTGCAGATTTCAGAGTAATCACTGTATAAACCAATTTTCCACTAAGGACAAGTGATGCCCGGGGCCTTACCCAACACGATATGTGCACAGCCGTCTTCTGGCTCTGTGCCATGCAACCTGGTCTGCCAACTCCAGTCCACATTGCTGTGCCTCTAGGGAAGATAGAGAGGATAGAGTCATCTTGGCCTTCCAGTGAGCTTGCATATTTATCCTGGCTTTGATTTCAGCTAAGACATTGGGTACAGATAGATATTCTTCAGGTAGTAATTGATAAATTTAGCTTTATCAATCAGCTTTTGACCAAAATAAATCTTTTTGTAAAATCTCAACCATTACAAGTATAAGGACAGGGAAGTTTTGGTCAGCATGGTAGAAGTTGGGATGCCCGTTGACTTCACAGTCATTTGAATCACATCTTTAAACCATAATTTAATCTGAATTTTGAAAATTGTATAAATGTTTTGATGCCCAACAACTGTAGTTAGTGAAAAATAAAACAAATAGTGGGAGATCTTGCAAAGACATTAAAAAAATATTTGGAATTGGTTTTAAGCAAATAATAGTGCTGAAAGCTGGTGTGGTACTTGTGTAGCGTGGGGATGTGGTGGTATTTCTCCTAACAATGAAGGACTTGTTGAATCATGAAGAGCCAGAGGAGCTAAGGGAGGAAAAGAGGAGGAGGAAAAGAAAAGCAAAGAACACGAAAGAAAAAATCCTGCAGTTACTAGCTGGAATTTTATCCAGCTTTATCCCAGGGAAGGGAACATGAAGAACTACACAGAATGAGCTTTTTGTTTTGGATATATGCAGATGAAACCTAAAATTACTCAAATATTTACATTTTTGTCAATGGCTTTAATCCATTTTGGCATTTAATTGTACAAAGCCATTTCCACAACAAGAATATCTGTATTTTTTAAAATAAATGGTGTTTTGAAATTAAAAAAAAACAGCCTCACATAAAAAGCTGCAGATGGAGTTTTTATATTCAGTTGTTTGCTCAGTAGATAGAATATTGAATCCTTCACCCATTAAATGCAACCTCGCCACAGATTTGCTGCACCTGCTATTTTACATCTCAGTATATTTGATGCCGAATATTTATGGCCCGTTCAAACCGCGATGTGGAGTGGCTCCTGCGGGGACTGTCGCAGCACGGCGATGACACCTACAGGACAGAGCTCTCTGCACTCAGGCCCTCGGGCAACAACCTCCTCCTTCAACATGCCTTCAACCTCCTCCTTCAACACGCCTTCAGTCTCCTCCTTCAACACACCTTCAACCTCCTCCTTCAACATGCCTTCAACCTCCTCCTTCAACATGCCTTCAATCTCCTCCTTCAACATGCCTTCAACCTCCTCCTTCAACATGCCTTCAACCTCCTCCTTCAACATGCCTTCAATCTCCTCCTTCAACATGCCTTCAACTGCCTTCTTCAACATGCCTTCAACCTCCTCCTTCAACATGCCTTCAATCTCCTCCTTCAACATGCCTTCAATCTCCTCCTTCAACATGCCTTCAACCTCCTCCTTCAACATGCCTTCAATCTCCTCCTTCAACATGCCTTCAACTGCCTCCTTCAACATGCCTTCAACCTCCTCCTTCAACACGCCTTCAGCCACCTCCTTCAACACGCCTTCAGCCTCCTCCTTCAACGCGCCGAGGAGGTAGCGGACGTGCAGCAGGACACACTGAGGTGTTTGGAACCAGCGTAATGGCTCGCTCTCTATTTACCAACTAATGAGAGGCAGGAACACACAGAGTCCTCCCACACGGCTTGGAAATGTCCTCACGTAGCCAAGGGGTCCTGTGTGGCTCCAGTTTAGGGCAGCTGCCACCACCACCAGGGCCGTGAACTGCTGGACCTTGGCATGTTCCATGGTGCTGTGGCCGCACGTGCAGGCCGGCTCGCTGAGCGCTGCCCACACACTGCGTATGTGCACGGTTGCCCATGCTGGCATGGCTCCCTCAGATGGGGACCTGACCACAGATCTTTAGGATTTTTCATGTTTTCCAGTCAATAAAAGAATGGAGTTATTTGGGGAAGAAATGGCACTGTCAGTATTGGGAACACGAGCTGGCCACGCACTTGAGCAGCTTCGGAGTGCTTGGCTGCAGTCGGCTGTGGTTCCTCACACGATGTGGCCGACATCGGGCGCCCGACACCGGCTCCTCAGCCCAGCTCCTCCTCTTGCTGTGACACTGTCGTGTGTGAGGAGCAGTTTCTAGCAGCACTGTGCTGGCATTCGTTATACTTGTTTTCCCAAACACAACGCTCAGTAGTAACCAGAGGTGAATCACAATGCTGTGGCTGGCAGACTTCAGTATCTCAAACATCAGCCCTTTGCAGCAACAAAATCTATTCAGGTTTGTGAGGATTCATTTCTCACATGTTCCTCCCTCTAACAAAACAGAATTGTAAAAGATGCAGTAACAAAAATGGTCTTGTTCCGAAAATTGTTTTGGCAATCGGCAGTTGACAAGTTAAGAGCAGTGCTCTAAATTCCATTTCAAATAGAAGTGATTTGAGGCATTTCCATCAATTAAAACAATTCAGAATTTAAAAGCGTAAAAAAAAGGGAGGAGCAGCTGAAAGCAGGAAAAGCATCAGGACTGGTCAAAGCTGTGAAGAAAACGATCAAGTTCAGAGCCAGCAAAAAAGGATCAAACAACAGATTAGAGAGGCAGCGGGAAAGCAAGTGTGATCTGTACAGGGAAATATTTCAAAAACTGAACATTTTTCTAGTGCCAGTGAGATTACTTATTTTCCTCGGGGACTTTAACCTTAAAAAAAAATCTTATTTTGCCTCAAAAATAAATCAGAAAATTTTCCAAGCCATATGGGTGTTTTATTTCTGTCTTGAGTGTGTTGCCACGCAACTTGGAGAGGCATCAGCTCGCTTGCAATGATTGCCATGAAACTTCCATCCAATTCACTTCATTGTGTTATTTGTTATGAGTTTTGAATGACCTCATATCCATCTGCCCATATTCTATTTAGTTCTCTTGCTACTAAACAAGCAAACCACAGCGTCTTGACCTTTACTTTATTGTCACTTTTCCTCCGCAGTGCTATTAAAGATACTAGATAGACTAGTACTTATGGTGGCTATTAAATCTGCAGACTACTCCAGCTCCTTATTTTATTCTTTTTATGTAACATGCTGCTACATAAACCAAAGAGATCGTGCAATGTTCTGGGTATAAACACCGGTTTTCTGAGATATTTTGATGCAACAAATGAAGAAGAAAAAGTCCAATAACTAGACATCGGATATGAAAATATATATTTCTAAAAAAAAATGGAACAGATTAGTAGCTGTTCATTCTTCATGTTCAGAGACATCTAAGTCAAACCTGGGTAAATTGCTGTATGTCAGTTTAAACCCACTGGGTCAGGAGTATGAGTGGAGAAGAAAATGTTAGAGCAAGTGGACTGAACAGTCATTAATGAAATGAAAACATTCAGCATCCAAGAAGAGACAGACCGTTAACGTTCGTATGAGCAAAATATTAGCAGGAAAAAACATTCTTTAAAATTAAAAACATAGGAGAAAAAGGCAGCTAATTCTCTGATAAACCATTTTTGTAATGAGCTGGGACCAAAGGGCAAGCGGCAGCGCATTAAGCACTGCTGCCTGTTGCCATTACGCTCCTGGAAGCGATCCGCACCGCTCATCCCGCAGCTGCGAGAGGCAGAGACGCTCTTCCCAATTTGTTAATTGCGGCTTTAAATGGACAGGTTCAAGCACAGGGTGCTCCACTTCATGACGGATTCATTGGGGACCTGCTGCAACAAGTTGTGCTTTGTATTTCCATGCAGAATGCTAATTCCTCTGTACAAAGACAAGGTAAACAGGTACAGCCAGCGCTTTTTAAACAAAACTGGAGAAGATAATGCAATTTCTAAGATTAAGAAATTCAAGGAAAAGCTATTATTGTGCTGAAGGCAGGAAATTCCTACCAGTCCTTGAGGAATTGCCATGGTTAATTTGGAGAATAAGGGGCTTTCAAAGGAGGTGCATGGAGGGAAGGGGCTCTTTGTCTGGCAGTAAAGAGATTTTCCAAGTCTCATAGCCAGCTCTTGCCCACGGCTCTGCTGCCTTGTCTCTCTGACATAGGGATTTCACACCCCGTGCCTATAGAGGCACAACAAGGCATTCTGAGGGGAAACCGACGAGGAATGAGGATGGGATTTTGGTTCAGGACGGTGCTGAACCTGCCTCTGGGGAGAGCAGACACCAGGAGGCTGCCTGGCCGGGCGGAGGAGGTGCCTGGTGTAGCGAGTTCAACAACGATGAGCTGCTCGAGCGGCTTGGGGAAATAACGTCTTTGCGCTCTGGTTTCCCTGTCTGTTTTGGTTCTGTTCCCCAGGTTTGACTGAGGACTCCTCCCCCATAAACAGAGCATCATTAGGTTTTCTCTTTCAGTTCCACCTTGGGAGAGAGCAGTGGTATGCTTAATAATCAAACATTGCTGAGCTGTTAAACATATGAATAAACACATTATATATTTTAAGCTATAATAACTTGCTTATGATGTACTGCTGTCTCAGTAGAGGGAAGTTATGGATCATATTAATGAGTGTTGGCTTTGGGTTTGTCAAGGAAAGAATGCAACCTGGAGCTGTTACTTTCTCTTCTTCCATTTCAGTATTTTCTTAATATGAGGTATTAATACAAATCAAACTGACCTGTGTCTGACCTGTTTTGTGGGAACAACATCACAGAATGACTTTAGGAGAGCGGGCAGCCAAGGCAGGCCTGTGTACAAGTTGTACCAGCAGTGAGGACGGCAACACAAGAGAATAAATCTCCAGATTGTAACGTACTATAAATTATAATGAAAATGCAGAGAGGAATTTTTATTTCCTCTTTCTGAGTTTATGTGTAATTTTAACATGGGCATTTTATTTAAAAACAAAGCAAGAAAAAAA
>VWPW01018729.1:0-16704 GCA_013389825.1 Crypturellus undulatus
GGGCATCAGGCGCCGCTCCTGCATGAGTCGGCACTGGCTCGCCCTGTCGCACTGGGGTCTATGGATTTGCTGCTTGCGAGGCTTCATTTTTAAAATGCATTAGCAAGTTGAGGTCACTTACAATGGAGGCTTTAATTAAAGTAGAGATCAATTTTTGTCAGCGCGCTCGCAGAGCACACGCTGTACTTTTCCTCCAGGAGACATGTTCGCTCCCGTGCGCAGCGGCCGTTCAGGCAGGGAGAAGTTCTGGCAAAAAATGAAGCAACCGGCCCATTTTGCAATGCCAGGGACCAGCAGCAGCTGGAAAGGCAGACGTTGCCCTGCTGCTTTAGCTTCCTCGCTGGTGAGGACACGGCCCATGGTACAAGGAGGGTAACGCAAACAGTTTCAGTGCATGAGACTCTCCTGGGAATATTCTCAAACTAGGAAATTAAATCTCAGTGCTCTTTGGTAGTCAATGCCTTGGATTATGTCTCTGGTGCTGCATGGGGACCATTGCTTTGCTCTTGGTGCTGAGAGCATTCCCAGAGTAACGCGAAATGTGTTAGGGCTAACGGCAAGAAGGCTGGAGCGCGGCCTCCCAGGGCTGCGGAAGGAACCACCACTTGCACAGTGTTGGACATGTGGGGCTGGGCCATGGTGTCACCTGGCAGTCCCTCCGCACAGCTCCGAGGCGCTGCGTGAGCCTGGACGCAGCAGGGCGCCCCGCTCAGCAGGCTGCACAGCGCAGCACTCACTGGGTCACCGAACCGACCCAGCAAACCCAGCCTCAGCCTCCTTTTTTTTCAGCGTTTCAGCAGTTGTGTTTAAAGTGTTAAACAGCCCTGGTTGGCATGACCTGGCACCACTGGGGATGATGAGCCCTCTGAGCTGCTGCACGGCGCTCAGCAGAGCACAGGGCAGCTCATCTCACTGCACTGGCTGCTACGCACTTGGCTGTTGCGTTGCTGCTGCTTGGGAGAATGCAGAGCAGGGGCTGCATAAGGGACCGGAGAGCAGGTGAGGCTGTGAAAATCCAAGGGTTTTATCCATGACGAAGTAACCAATAAAGCTGCCTAACCTGCTCCGTCAGGTGACAAAGAAGTGCTGCGTCTCACTGGGGAGCAGGGAAAATGTTTACTGCAAGGATGTGGAGGCGCCTGTTTTTTTGAGTCCCTGGTCCTCCTCTGGCTGAACGGCAGCACTGCAACTCCCACCTGCTCATCACGTCCTGCCGGCTGCCGCTGTCCTCAGCTCACCCCGTCGCTAACGGCATTCCAGGCACCGCTCGCTCGCCGCGGGGACGCGCTCCCCACGCAGAGCTTCCTCCGACGCCCCCACAGGCGTCAGGCAGCGAACGCCCGGCCTTGTCGTCAACCGAGGGGCGCGTTCAGAGGGGCCTCACAAGGGAGCGCCAGGTCACGCTGCCTCCCTCGAGCGCTCTGCCGTCCCGACCTGCGCGGGGGGGCCTGCTCAGGCCGTACCACGTGCCAGGCTGGTCCCTGTGCCGCGCGGCTGCCCGGGCTCCGGGATGCGCGGGGGCAGGAGGTCTCAGCAGCCACAAGAGGTGGGCGAGGGCGGCGGCGCCTGCAGCTCCCTGCCCCTCGGAGGAGCGGGGCTGGGAGCTCCCCAGAGGCCCTGGCGCAGCTGCTGGCCCCGGGTGTTTGGTGCAGGGTGCTGCACCGAGCCACGCTCTGGGCTCCTGGCCAAGGAGATGGCCCAGGAGAGCTGCTGCCACCATGAGCAGAGGTCCAGGCAGGTAAACACGCTTTTCTGTCGTCGTCCTTACCAAAGCCGGAGGAAGCCAGGGAGAAGTGTGAACCAGAACATGGGATGCTCCAGTAGCCGAACATTTCTTTTCCTTTTAAATAGTTTAGATTCAGCCACGAGACAACATCCATGGTCGCGGTGTGACAGCTTCCTTTAACTGTTACTTGCTTAGCTGTCCTAAGGGTGCAGTTCTGTTCTTACAGTCATCTTTCTTCCCTCAAATGCTCCCTGTTTCTTAGTGCTTTAGTCTACTACACCATTCAGTGCGCCAGCTATGAGGATGTTTATGCATCCAATTCCTCCCAAGGCTGCCTAATTTGGCATCATGGAGAACAACAAGGGTGTCTAGGAGTTCTGCATTTCCACGCTGAAGCTCCCCCCTGCGACTTAGCTGTTTTAAGCACTCACCCTGCAAGCATAAGGCAGGTATCTGCACGCACCCACAGTGGATGGCATTCACTGAGGACACAGCTCCTTCGCAGAACATCTGTGCTGTAGACAGAGGTGCTGGCAGAGCTTAGGTCTCATCTAGGGAGGGATACCAAGATGTATTCCAGAACACTAAACCTTTTGTGTTGAAAAAATCTCTGCTAGAAGTGACCAAAGTTTTCTGATAAGCCCAGCTCTTGGACAAGTTTCCTGCATCACTCCAGCATCATTGGCCTGACCCTACATAATGCGTCTGTGAAAACAGCCTTGGCACAGCAATTGGCAGAGAGCTAAATTACCCTTGTTCCTTGCACAAATTAGTTTCTTGCCTGTGATACTAGATTAGCAACCTCCAGGGAAAAGCAAGTGTAGTCAGAGGGATATTTCAAGAGAGTCTTGCATTTCCACATTTCTACAGGTCTCCCGAGGGTTTAGGACTTTTTAGGTAACTGGAATGAAAGCCATAAGGGAATAGAAGAATTGAAATGGGCTGGAGTGGGGGATGTGAGGAGGGATTCTGCTCAGCCAGATTGAAAATATATATATATATATATATATATGTATATCAAACAAGCTAAGTAATTCATTTGTTTTTCTAGAAACAATCTCATGCTTGAATTATAAGCAGGCTCTGGCACTGCTGAGTGCTGTGATTTAATACCCCCATAATTAAAGAGTTTGTTGTCATCCAAAGTCCTTACCAAGAGCAGAAATGTTTGTACAAGTCCAAGGCTGACTAGGGTGAACGTGTGCTGAAGGCTTCCGGCTTGTGCTGTTCCTTCCCAAGCCGACCGGCAGCCTCCTGGCCTTGCACAGGGGGTTTGGTCAAGCACTAAAGTGCAGGGGCCAAAATGGCCATCCGGCCTCCTTGACCGGGGGCTCTCTACTGTTCCGTACCTCAGGGTAACGGTCAACGTGCGAGCAGTCGGGCACTCTGTAAGGGACAAGGCAGCCCCGGACACGCTCGGAAAGGCTTTGGTTCTGCTCCAGCAATTTCCAGAGTGCTCAAATGCTCAACTTGGAAAAGCCTCCATGTGTTGGGGGAGGGTGGGGAGGGTGAAGGTGGGGGCAGGCAGGAATGACAAAGGAAGGAGCCTGGTGGAGCAGGGTCTAAGAGGTTGGTGTTTCTCTGGGATTGCTCTTTTGACAACCCCTCTCTTCAGTATTTTATCACACTTTTGATGTTTGAATAGATCCTGGAGCTGTAAGAAAATAATCATCTAAATCACTTAAAATGAATTTACAGGGCCAGTGACAAAGAAGCGGCCACTGTAACTCAGTGAGTGCAATTTCAACAACATATTCATCTAAAGGACTCCCATTTCTCCTAAATAAGCATTTAGGATGGAAACACACACACACCTTTCCTGTAGCGTTCAGGTATGCAATATCTTTTATGTAAAATTTTATGTAAAAGTATCATTTAGTTTATGTAAAATTTTCAAGTGGACAGTGAACTTATTATGAGACTAAAGCAAGCATCAATTGCAGACTGTTTTTACATGTCAAGACAGACAACTATGAACTTTAAAACCTCCCTCTTCTGCTTTATTGACAGGTAAATTGTTCAAAAATGTTCTCACAATTCAATAATTACAAAGACTTAGACTTACATTAAAAAAGTAAAAACCAGAAAACCCCAAAGCAGTAGTGTCCAGCTCTAACTGAGCCTCTTTATCAATAATCTGAGAAAAAGAGCAAGTACTGTCGAACACTTAACGTAACAGGATTAAATGTTGACTAGAACACTCAGTTTTAACTAAAGATAAGTGCACGTCCTATACAGTGTTTCAGAAAAGAACATTAGCCATTGGTATATCATTAGCCCATTTAAACCAAATTTTAAATAAGTGACATCCAACTGTCATAAAATTGGCACAGAAGGCACACTAGTGTGACAATGACAAACTGGATATGCCAGCCACTGAATTAATTACAAGCTTTTAATGAAACATGGTCACAAATCTTTGATTACTAAATGTATAATACATGGAAGCATGAGATTAAATATACACGCAAAACATCACCACTGCACGTGGGCCATAGCAAAATATACAGGAGTGTGTTGTGCATTTTTCTACATGATCAATACTTGATTAATAATCATGGGGTCTTCATGCAGGTGAGGATACAATTAATGAAAAAAGCAGCACCCTCAGTTACACATCCTTCACGTTCCACTTTGGTAACCAATAAGACCGATGTTTTAGTGATGCAGTTCCTTAGACCAAGCAGACTTCAAGGGCATTGTGTCCACAAGAAGGTTTGCTAGCTAAGCAACGTAGTGTGTCTTCACCCCAAAAAACCCAGGGGAAAGTTTCTCAGAAGGGGATAGCAGGAACTATGAGTGAATTTTTTTTCACAGCAGTAATTACCAGTATTTTAAAAGCCCTGACTAATGATTGTGATCCATGAGGACTAAAAAGCAGGGTGTGGGGTAGAAGGTAACTGGTCGTAGTCCTATGTACAAGACTAAAAGTTGGTAGAAAGATAGAGAGTTATGCAGCTGAGCAGGTAATGGCTAAATGAATTCAAAGGCCACAAAACTATAACCAACTTTCATTTCACTTCCTAGCGATTCTGTTGACATTGGGAACAACCTACACTTCTTAGCATTCTCCTTAAGGGTTAGGAAACAAACAGTTATGGGGAAAAAGGGAAAAGTACATTTATTTGAGGATGTAACTAGCCCTGCCTGCATTTCCTATTCAGAGGTCTAAACTGTGTCTAAAAGGATTTCCTGCTAATGAGACATTACATCATTCTATAGAAAAATAATATTCCTGATATTGTAGCAACATTATCAGTATCTCTCTCTATTTCTTTTCAGCATAAGAATAAGACTATTTACTGGTGGCCTTAAATGCTCCTATGCAATAAAACTGTCACAGCTGTGCAGAAAGGAATCAACCATAACTGAGCAGTGAACAATTCTGCATAAAAAGCTCCATCACTATTTAGTAAAGAATTTTCTTCATTTCAATAGTTTGTATCTACAATCTGGATATATAATTATTCTTGTACAACACTAGCGATTCAGTGTCAGTCTTGGCACTAGCATCTGCGACAGCTTTGCGCTGCTCTTGGTGCCCCGAGGAGCCGCGGGGGCGTGAGGCCGGGGGGCCGGAGCTGCCGGGCTACGCGTCGCACGTCGACTGGTCCAGACCATCCAGCGTGAGCTGATTCCTATGGGGAGAGTTGGGGCTTGGGGGACCACTTGGATTTGAGCTGTTGGATGGAGTAGAGTGTTTGGTCGAGTCTGAATCAGGCTGTTAATGAGAAACAGTTAAAAACTGCATTTAGTTAAAACTTTTTTTTTTTTTTTTAATATTCAAAATCTTATGAGGCATTGAAAGACAAAGTTAAAGAGTACAACACACAGGAAGTATTGTGCATTAGATTCATTTCCAAGCTAAGCAGAAACACAAACACTTCCATTATCTTCAATAGGCCTTAGTGCAGTCCTGGAGGTGACCTTTCAATGTAACACAAATTACAGCAAGGTATTGGGGAATTGCTCAGTCCCCATCTCCTCTCCTTTAGTCACTTTAGTTCTATCGAGCTTCCTCGATAGAACACTTATCTATCCATTACTGTTCAGGATTTAAAAGTTAATGTTTCTTAAGCAAATTTAATAGCTGAGGAATTTTGCCATATAATATGTAAACAATTACAGCCCTATGGTGTTCAGTTTGGTGAGAAGGAAGGAAGGAAGCAATCACACGAACTACTTAGTAAACTTAGTAAACTGTCAGCAACACAGAAAAGTGTGTTAAGTGCATGACAAAAGAGTGAAGGTTGCTAGGTCAGGCTGGAAGTCTTGAAATTAGGTGCACTTAACTGAAAACGCCCTCCAGTCACTGCCTAACAAAGCCAGGTTTATCCACAGTTATTTGCCCAGTGCTAGACTGGCTGTTGGATATTGGCTCTAAAGACTGGTCCTACTTCAAGGGGATAGCCAGCAAGTTCCACACCATTTTGGTCACAGTTACAGCCCTGAGCACTGCACAAATT
The DNA here is from genome assembly GCA_013389825.1 of Crypturellus undulatus. Taxonomy (NCBI): domain Eukaryota; kingdom Metazoa; phylum Chordata; class Aves; order Tinamiformes; family Tinamidae; genus Crypturellus; species Crypturellus undulatus. Next base: position 6,193 of record VWPW01018729.1, read on the forward strand.
CACAGATATGAAATACTTCCCAAGGAAATTTTTGCCACTGCTGTAAGGTACTTTCTGGAAAGGGAATATTATATTTAGCAAAAAGATCGAAGGTGACATCCTTGAAGGATGCAATTCACAAGGTTTTGAATGGCTCAAACAATTACAAGATCATCTATAACAAGATTATCCCAACATGATAAACAATCCAGCTCATGCTGTTATAAAACTATAACTCATGGAGAAAAAAAAAAAAGTGATTATCAGAGCCTCCTTTTAAAAGTTATGAACTATTTTAATTTAAAAGCCCTAAGAAATTGTAAGGTCTACAGAAAAAAAACCACTATAAAAACACTCAATATCTACCATTATTGTGCCTACAATAACATGAAACATAATGGAATTGGGGAAGGATGCTTGCAGAATAACAAAGTCAACTGAAAGAGCCTATGATCAGGGCCTTCAAACATTCAAGACAGTTTTAAAAATGCCTTTCTTTAGGCATGTTCAAATGGGGGTGCCTAAGATGCAAAAGGAAGCCAGTGGCGTGGCTGTGATGAAAACCCCAAGCATCTTGCAGAGGTCTGCTCTCAGGAGAGCACTGAGCACCCTTCAAAATCTGCATCTTTACACGTGCCTGTAGTTGGGCACCAGAAAGCTTTAAGAAATTGCAGTGCCCTTGACCCAGGAGTTTGTCTCCAATGACACTTCTTAACACCTTCTTTGTTCAGGGAGCAAAAGCACAAAGCTACACTCATGAGGAAACAAGAAAGGCCCTCAAATCACACCTCTTATCTTCCTACGCTCTATGCTCTGGAAGAGACTTTTGTGCTGTCAGGAAGCTTTCAGGCAGGTACCCACTGCACTTACTTGTAAAAAGTGACTTTTTGTTTGTTTTTTTTTTTTTTAAATATGTTATTTCAGAATGTCTTTCCTTCTCAAGTGACAAGTCCCTTAGGGTAGCAGAGAAAGTTATCCAGCTAGCAGTATTTATTTGCTACTTTATGCTAATAGCCCAGAGAACATAATTAGGGACTTTGAGGATCCTTTATTAATTAATCAGATTTCCCTTGTCTGCAAAACTTAATTTGAAACAGTACATCTTAAAATATCATCATAAAAGGATACATTCACAGCTTAACTTTAGTGCTGGCTTATTTAGTTTACAATCAAATGTTTTTACATGCTGGAAAAAATAATTGCAGAAGGGAAACATCATCATAAAGAACATGATCTTTATGAAGTATTTCCTCAGATATTTAATTTATTGGAAAAAGAAAGCCTACAGCAATAGGATACTGTCAGTTTCCACTTATTACAGAATCAGAGTGGTGATTATTAAAAGCCACTTTACCTCTTTGTCAAACTCCTGGTCGGGATCGGACATACTGCGGGAAGGAATGGCTCCTTCACTGCCACCTGCAGAGAAAGGAAAACAACAACAAAAAAAGGCAGGTTTACACATCCTGTTGAGGCTGTAAATTACTGCTTAGAACTGACAAGCTTGTTTTTCAGCCTTACTTGACGAGGGCCAGGAAATATAGGTTTTGTTTCTCTGCTGCTGCTGTCGTGACAGGTTAGCCGCAGAGGGACATGGTTTTTCCTCCTGGGTAGCAGGTAAAACGCTCTACGGTAGAAACAAAACACCTTGTCAGCCAGCACCACAACTGCCCAGGTGAGGGTTTTTCCCCACCGTGAAGAGCCTACTGTGCTTCTGAAGCTATTACAACCCAACATTCATAGAAAAACTCTGACCTTACTTGACCACATCCACTTATTTTCAGAAATGGAAACAAGGCCCGAGCAGGCGCAGAGCCGTCAGTCTCCCCTGGTTGGGGACAGGAGCACCAAAACCTGCCAGCCAGCCCCGTCACTGGCCAGCCCCTACACAGGGCACCAGCAGCTCTGCCTTCCTTTTCCTTCTCTGGAAGGCCAGACATGTTATCCTTATCTGGGTTAGCTGAGAGTGACAAGGAAAAACCTGGCTGACAGCTCTGGAGCGCAAGGCAGAGAACACAAGAGCAAACCTTTGACCTCACTCTTGGGGGTCTGGCCCTGCAGTTGCTCCCAACGTGCTTCACTTGATACATCCAAAGTCCCAAAATGATGCTATTGAGCACTGTAGCTTACGTGCATGTTAGTACTCATCTTGCAAAGCGTTAATATTTCCCCCTCACTTGTGCTGTAGTGTTAGCGAGGTGCCATGGCACAGCACTCCAGCTCCTAGCAGTCTGTAGCTACTCCTACCCTTGCTAGGGAAGCAGAGGAGGGAGAGGAAGACGAATAAATCAGAGGGGAGCCGTCCAGGGAGGACTGGTCACTCTGGAGAAATATGTCAGCAGGGTCAGGGCTCATGTGATAGACGTGCTCAAAGTCTGTTGGAGGTGATATCTGTGCAGAGTGTTGGGAGGATGAGGGGGAAGGAAATTCATTCTAATATTTTAAGAAGACAAATAAGAAAAAAAAAGAAAGACTGATTATTTATAGAAGTACTATAGAAGTTCCTGGCAGTGATATCTGTTTCTTTCAGTGTCCCAGTCCTAAGGCACCAAACAGTATTTCCTTGAGCAGGATTTAGAAGCATTGGGCATCCGTAAGGTTGACTTTTCTCAAATGATTAGAAGAATTTGGCATCGAGACAACTGCGTCCTGTACAGCTCACAGTTTTTCAGAGCAAGAGTAAATGCACAGATGTATTTACCAGTGGGAGGTCCATAAGAACCTGCATCCCATCTCCTGGTCCCATATGAGCCACGTGGTTGAAATTTGTTGGGTTAGAAATCATCTTTGACCTTAGCTCAGGGTCTTTAAGCATTTCCCTGGAGAAAAAAAAAGGGAAGGGGGAAGAGGGAAAGGGGAAGAGTGTGTTTTACTATTATTATTTCCAATCTCTGCATATTGTCATGCATTAGTTGTGTAAAAAGATTAAATCCTTGCCTCCTTTGTTGTAACCGCTCTTCCTCAGGAACCTTGAATACAAATCTTCTTTTGCTCCTAGTTCGAAGCATTTGTTTTTTGCTGTTGTCAGATGTTTCTGGTACGCTGAGGACACCTCCTGCTGTAATATCACAGTTTTACATACATAGGTACACGCTGATCCAGAAGTTTCCAATACAAGTTCCATCCTCACATAAGTAACATTGCTTAAAACTACCTAGCCACTGTGGTAACATAGTCCCATTCTGCCTTACTCAATACTCACCTGCAAACCTGTTCTTGAAATATATTAGTCTTGGTGGCTCACAGTTAAGGAGATTTAGTGTTCCATCCATGTTTAATGGCCTGATCTGTTTTGAAGGAGGAAGAGGTAAGGAATTAACTCAAGCCTAGCATACACTGCAAAGAAAATTCTCATTTGGAATTAACCCGGTCAGATTCTACACTGCGAGAAAACTACTTACCCTTCGCAGGCCAATAGTCTGGACCCATTCCATAGTGTTAACATCAAATACATCAACCCCATACTCGCTGTACACTGTTACATATGAGGAATTACAACCTGCGTATTTTAAAAACAACAGAAGATCATAATGATGTTTTGGAAGTCCAGACTTGACATAAATTTGAGTAAATTTTAGTAGTTACAGGTTTTCCACTATGTGCAAGATGCCTTTAAAACACTCCCCTCCCTGACAAGCTCATTGTCAAACAAATATTTTGATAAATTTGCTACAATTGCTAGCATCATAGAGATTTAAATTTCAGCATTTTTAACTTCAAATTTTGATTTCATTAAATTGCAAAATGGTGCTTAAGGTTCAGAATGGAAACATGTTTGTTATTTAGTAGGAACTGAAGGGCCTGTTTGAGTCTAGCTTGTTTACAGTTTTCGACTGCCACACTTTGGAAGCACGGCTGTGTGCTGGGGAAAGAGCAGGGACCCCTTGAAGCCCTGCCGAGAGCTCCTTCACATTTCCTTCCCTTCTGTCTAACAATCATCTTCATGTGGGGTTGCTGGTACCAGCCTGGCAGAAAGGGTCACAGCAGGCAAAGCTCCACAACCTGCTTTCTCTTTTTTTTTTTTTTTTTCTTTCCTTAAAATAAAAGGTGTCAGCAAAAAACATTATTTTAACTCAAAAGAAAAATGGCTATTATCACTTCATATCAACATGTTTTTCTTCTCGTAAAGATCAGATCCTGTAGCAAAGAGCAGTTACTAGAAATTTATGGACTCAATCGAGGAGAGAGCTGAGAAGGCTGCTTCAATAAAACAGAAGGAAAAAACAGCAGGAGACCAAACACGTCAGAGAACCTCCTCCCAAGGACTGAAATACGGTTTGTGGTGTGTTTTTCAACTCCCTCCAAGGCAGCCTGGACAGCTACTGTGAATGTCTACACCAAAAGACATGCGACACAAATGTCTATCCTGCCATGGGGTGACCGAATGCCCTAAAGTCTTCATCACATCCTAGTATCCCTCAACAACATGGTCCTTCATGGCCAGGACCTGCCACAGGGAGAGAACTGCGTCTCCTCCGCTGACCCCTGAGGGGACAGCTAACAGGAAGGGCGGCAAAGCCGTTGCGGGTGGTGGCAGACACCGGGACCGGGGAAGGAAGACCTGGCTAAGGACAAGGAAAGCCACGGAACCTCCTTCGGCAGGGGACAAAGCTGCTATTGCTAGCAAAAGGGGGGGAGGGGGGGGAGGGGGGACGACAAAAACAAACAAACAAAAAAAAAAAACCAAAAACAACCTTGCCCCAGGCCGCTGTCTCCTGGGATCACGCAGGCAAGAATGGTGTTAAATAGTTTACAGTAATAACACATCATAGTAACAACAACAGGTAAAACAATCAGCTAACACCTCTGGTTGCTGCAATACAAAAAGTGCAGTGCAGATTAAGGAACACTTTCACTTTGGCTAATGGTGTTCTCAAGTAAGTTTGTGACTATTTCCTTGCACGTTTGCTTTACACTTCTACACAGAGACAGGTAAAGCAAGAAAACCATTTCAGTTCAAGACAATTAAACAAATTGTCAGGGTCTATCCTCATGAAACCAATGGGCATCTAACTCCTCAGGGTAATGTTTAATCAAAGGCTATTTCTTGTGTTCAGTCACTCCAAATCCTAATTACTTTTTGAGCCCCAAACAGAAAGCCAGGTTTTAACATGACCTGCCTTTGACTATTGAACCCAAGCAGAATCCTACCCCCAGCCCCCAAAGTGCTTCTGTCCTAACTAGCTGGTTAATCTATGTTCCCAAACACAGCAACTGAAAATCTGACTTCACTCTCCTGCATTATTTTTGGAAACTCTCTCCCTAAAAATAAAACAAAAAGGAGCAAATTGTAACCAGTTCCACAAAAATCAGTAGTATTGCTCTGTCATGCATCCAGGGGTACTCTCTGTATAAGAGATTGAGATTTACATTATTATTTTTTTCTGTATCCTTTCACCAAACAGAGTTTCTTTTCTTGCAACTTCCTTGATCTCTGAGCAAGAGATTGCCAAGTCCGAAACCACCAGGAGGAAGAACTGGGCACTCATCAACACTTAAACTGTAGATCTTGAAAGACAAACCAAAGCGAAATAGAGTACAAGCAGCAACAGGGATATGGCAACAGAAAAACATATACATACTACAGGCAACAGGAGTTGCAGGCCACATTAGCTCCTGCATGCGTGACCTTCGACCTTGCGAATCGACGTATATTCCCATATGGCTGAAGCAAAGCAGGTATTCCTCATTACTGAGCTCCACTGCACAAAGGGCATCAAAAGACTGCTGTGAGAGGAACATAAGCGAGGGGTCATTAGGATTTACCAGGTTTATAGATTGTCCATCTCCCTGGATGTTCAACAGAGAGAACCCAGACTGGTAGCCAACACAAAGCTTGTCCTTGAACAATGTCATCCACTGTACAGTCCCTGGAGCCTGAATTTCACTGATTTTTTTGTGGAAAGGTTTAGTTCTGTGAATTTCATAGCAAAAAACCTGCCGCTTGATAGCCACAAACAAACAAGTTGAAGAACTCTTCTTCAGCGTTCCAGTTATAATCAGCTGGCAGCCTTTAGTTTCTGCAAGCTTCAGGTCAAAACTTCCTTCTGATCCATCCAGAGAGGTCCAGGGGTAGAGGTGAACGTGATGGTTCCGACCACAGATGAGGATGATGATTTTCTCTTTGGGAGCAAGCTCTATCTGGTACACCTTCTTACAGTCAGCAGCTCGGACTATCACTACAAAGAGAACAAGAGCAAATGTAAGTTAAACAATAAAATTACGAGACTGTGCAGTGTTATGTGCTGCTGTCAGAAAATGAATCTAGACACTGATGTAGCCCTGGTAAGAAGGAGCTCTTATTGCAGACATCCTGGGTGTTCTTTTATGGGTTCTCAGGAATGTCTTCAACTTTTTCATTGATACAAAATCTCAGCAACACTAAGTGAAAAAAAAAAAAAGACTACTTTAGGGTAAAGGCAGAAAAAAATTAAGAATATTATCATCCCTGGTATATCAATACACTGCAAGATTAACAGCTGAAAGTGGACTCCTACTCAGGAAGACAGATCAATATCTTGAGTAAATTATTGCAGAAGATAAAATTGGGAGCACAAAAGAGAAGAAATACAAATTATTTAATGCTGAGAACTGAAGACACAAAATGCTGTATTGCTAGAAACTGTCTCATCCCAGTACAAAAGCCAATAAAATGAGTGGTTTTTAAATAACTAAAGGGGAAGGCAAAAATTGCTACATGTCCTGGAGCAATGGTAATAGGTTCAGGTAAGTAACAATGTACTTAAGTTGCAGCAAGGGAGCACTGACACCAAGAAAAGCTTAACAGTAAAGTCTAGTTAGGTCATCTATGGAAACTGGGGAATCTTCACTGTGTGAAGATTGTTTTTCAAGAATGGATTAGGTGCATCTAGAAGGGTTAGGTTCATCTTGTTCTGCCTTCAGGATAACAGATATATTAGGCAGTATTTCAAGTGGTACATACAGAAAAGACTAAGCCATTTTGAAATAGGAAACAACACACGATATACACAAGCCCGTTTTATTAAAGCATCACATTCATTTTTCTGTTGGCTGAATGAGTTCAAAATATTTGTGAATCATAATCAAAACAAGAAATATTAACTGGAAATTTTATATTTTTTTTCAGTAACAGTTCAGTAGCTTAGCCAAGGCACCAAAACAAAACCAGTAAACTCGTTACAAGAACTTGACTGTTTAGATCACAAAACCAAGTGTTGTTTGGATTTTGCACTAAGTAATGCTCAATCACTTATTCAAACAGCTGATATGTCTGAAAATATTTTTTCTTCAAAATAACCAATGGTTCTACTTTACTACACAGCAAAAGGCTTTCCTCTAGTTCCAATTCCAGTGTACAGTATAGTGGATTTGTGAAGAACCAGCTGATAACAGAACCTAAGATCCCTGATAAAAGCAGCTGGCAGTTAACATACACTGAAAATAACTACCATAAACCAGTGTGCTATTCACAAAAATGCTATTAACACACAGAAACTGTCCATAGAAGACTCATGAGAAGTAATTTTTAACTTAAACCTGTTTTCATTTTTACATGTGATACAGTGATGCAGATAACTGTTTTTTTCTAAAATGGTCTTTCAAATTAGATATGTAATTTGACTCATGTTAAAAACTGTACCAGGATCTCTCTGGAATTTCTTGCCTCTCATGTTTATACCTAGGTACTTGCAGAATGGCGACCCCTGGAAGTGTATTCAAAAGAATGGCATTTAGTACTGCTAAAAAAGAATTTCAAATATCTGATGCCTCCATGTATAAACCAGTTTCTCCTAGAACTGGGCAGTAGATTATTTCAAGCGAGAGGAAGCAATAACGTTTTGCTTTTTACCTCAAAACTACATTCCTGACTTTTTTTTTAAACTTCATTTTTACTTGGCATGTCCAGTAAGATTTTAAGAACTGTATTCACTGTTGTATTTTTTAGGAGACTGCCACAGTAATTTATGCAAACCTGGGGCAAAGGCCTGAAGCATCTTTTATCTTTAATAATCTGCAACACTGACCTCACCATCCCTAGGTCCACAGATGGCTAAAGATGGTTAAACAGAAAACCTAAGTTTAGAGGCTACGAAAACAGGTGAAGAAAACATTATTATTAAGTATTTTGCTAGAAATAGGCCTATCAGATAGCAAAGGCTGTTAGCTTGTATGAAGCTTGCCATGAAGAGTAGGATTTAGAGTGTCTTCGAAACTTAAAGCAGCTTTGGAGTGACAAGAAAGCATGGATTTCACAAGGTATCTGGCTGCCTAGGAAGGCATAAAAGAAAAGTAAAAGCAATATTTCCTAATGTTAACTTCAGAAAGGTTATCACAAAAGCAGACTAACTTTTAATCTGCATCACTTAACACTGTCCTTTTACTATGTGCCTGACTATTCACTGAGCATCAGCTGCTGCAGCACGCGCTCTGACAACTGAAGCACTTCGCTGTGTGCTGTAGAAACACAGTTCAGGTGAGAACATGTCAGAATATGCCCTGTACTTGGCCCTTTAATTTCAGCCAGTCAACTGAATATAATTATAATGACCAAATTAGTGTTTATCTCTCACAGTCACTTTTCCCTCTCAATTAACTGAGTGCTTAGTACTCACTATACATGAAGGGCTGTTGTGTCACCTATATTCAAACAGCACTAAAAGTTATGGTGCTCATTATTCTGTATGTAATTACTGCATAGATTATGGCCTCACTTACCGTCACGGGTCACCTCTATCACATACAGTCCTTCTTCTGAACCAATTGCTATCCTATCTCGATCTAAACAAGGAGGGGGAAAAATGTTAATTCAGTTGTGCTTTAGGTTATCTTTGAAACAGATAGAACTCCCTTCTCCTTTGAGCAGGTAGAAACTTTCTAGACAAAAAATTGACAACAATTTTCAGTAGAGAGTCAGTTTTGTTTAAAGTTTATGCAGTTTACCTTTCAAAAGTATGTTATAAAATAGTTATTGTTTTGCAAAAACAATCTCTTAATTATCTAAACAGTACTCTTTACTGCAAGGGGCTGAAGAAACTCCAGTATTATGCAACATTATCATTTCTCCCATTATTAAATTCCTACGAAGGTATTTAACCTTGAGAAATTTATTTTAAGGCATCCGTGTCCTCACTAAAGACTCCTACCTAAAAGCTTTAGCATTCACACATACTCCATAAAAGTTGAAACAAACATACCTACAATAGCAGCAGCCAAACTTGCTTTAATAAGAGGCAGTGTACTGTCATAGGCTTCCTGGGGAATATGCACAACCTGGTTTCTCAGCCTGTTTTTGTGCAGAATAGATTGCAACCCTTCTAGAATTCCAACCCACTTTCTCTTCTCATTCTCGTTTTCTGTCAGGATCAGCAGAGAACAAGACTTTGAAGGCAAACCTAAGAGAGAAGCTGTCACCTTTTAACAGAGAGAAAAACAAAATTAACATCTTGCTGACAATAGGCTTTTACTGCTATACGATATACTTTACAGAGCTGTTGAAAGCAAAATGCACTTTTTCGTAATAATGTTAAAATGCACAGAAATGGTATGGAACTCGGCACACACGTAGTATTCCACAGTTCTTGGAAAAAAATGCATAAGCTTCAGTGCTTTGGTTTAAAAATATTCAGTCTAGTCATTTAAAATCCTAAAATATGGGCAAGAAATGCTACATTCCTGTCTTACAATTACCATTTAATATACGCGAGTCAAAGGCTACTTCTGCTCCAAACTGGAATTTTAGTAGCATGCAATAATTTGTCTTGAAGCCTCCCCCTACCCCCTAATTTTTAATAACATTGAAAATGAAATGCATTATGAATTAGATGCGTTTAATCAACTGTACCTCTACAATCTGTTCTAGATTTTGATTTTCGCTTATTTCTCAAAATACATGTCCAGAAAGAACAATTCATATTTCATATTCAGATTTCATTAAATGCTCAAGGGGAAACCAATCTTTTGAGAGTGAAATATTGCATTCTTCCCCTTCCTCAACTTAACACAAAACCACAGTGGCTTCATCTAATTTTCAGCGAAATTATCCAATAGAGGGCTAAGCAGGACGCATTCAGAACAGGAAAGCTACCCAGGAACCATCTGTCGGTCACAGCGTGTGCTTATTAATTCTTTATATTAGTTTGTGACCTGTATGAAAAGATCACTATTTTAAGTCACAGAAAGGGCATCAGATGGTATCTGGCCTCACAAAAATAACAGTAGTTAGGCAGCAAAAAGCAGCAGTGCAAAACTGCAGGTTATAGCTATTAATACATGGAATAAAACACCTTCAGCCTCTCTATTCCTGCAAAAGAAAATCCACCATTTTTCTTAAAGAAAGTCTCCAAATAGCTTCAGGATAATGCAATGTGAAACCCAGAAATCCTGAAGTAAGATAAAAAAAAAAAATGCAGTAGGAAAGAACTCACGGGCTTGCACTTGCTCATAGCTTCTATTACTCTGTAAGCTTTGCACATGTGCTGAACTGTAACTACATATCAACATTTTAAATATGGCTGTAGGCATAATGAACAGTATTTCTGTTCATTTGGGGGG
>VWPW01018729.1:16742-92562 GCA_013389825.1 Crypturellus undulatus
TCTCTTAAATATTCCCATGTAACACACCCCCCCAGTCTTTTGAAGGGGCCATTTTTATGTTGGCAAACCTAAAAAAAAAAAGAGATAGAAAGTGATTATTATATGCCTAGCAGTATCCATCACGCAAAAAAAAAAAAAAAAAAAAATCTAGTATTTGCTGTGAACTTCAAACCTTTTAACTCAATCTGCTAACTTATGGAAGGACCTCAACTGGAGACACTACCTACTACATAAGATTAAAATTTATCTATGGAGGCACAGTGTCTGGGTGTTAGAATAGCCCAACATCTAGCTTTAGCATTTAGTTACTGAGGAAAGACGATGGAGACTTTCTTGATTTCATAAGAGGGTCAGAGGTGGCCACACCTCAGTATTTGGCAACATTCTGGTGTCGGTTTTCAACAGCAGAAGATCTAGAACAATGAAGACCTGTCTTTGGTGGGCCAAAGGACCATGCCTTTTATATAGATGATATAAACCATTTTTAACTATTGGGTATGTTATTCTATGGCATTATGTTAATGAGACACAAACACAGGAGATATGATGCTCAGAGTAAGTTAAATGTAATTAAGAGAATAAATTATCTTGCATCAGATGTCTCTGGTCTCCAGTTATAGGAACTCTTTCTTTAAAAAAACAGAGACATAACAGAGAAAAGAGATACACTATTAGCAGTATCTTCTCTGGTCCCCGACAACGGGGCATCTAAGCAGATATTCTCACACACCAGGTCTTTAGTTAATTCATCAAATATCCTTAGTGTGCGATAATCTTGTCAAACTGGGGAGACATTTTATCATGTTTCTTCACACAAGTATTTATATACAGGACTGTTTGGCATTTTTTCCCTCTCTCTTTTTTCAGTTAGATGCATTTTCAGCTAAAAGGGACAGGCAAAAATGAGAAAATCAATTCAAGTAGGCTATACTGTATGGATGCCCTGCTCTTAAACAAATCAACCTCCATTCTGCAGAGCTCATCTTTTGTCCTCAGGAGTCCTTTCTCCACAGTACTCAGCATTTGCTAATCTCAGATGAGGGTAGGAAGATGTGAATAAAAGATACATTTAGAAACCAGTAAGAGGGAAAAACAAGAAGGAACACTAGTAAACTGAAGGTAGAAAATCCACTGCAAAAATTATTCCCACGAAATAGCTAGCAAAGCCACAGAAACATGAATTAGCCAAGTAATTTCCTTAGCAAAACTCTAACGGATCAAATGATTGACTAATCAGAGGTGCAGCTGAAAACAGTGAGTTTCTATATTCCAAAGCAAGGGATTACAGTTACTGATTATTAATGTATTTTTCTACTCTCTTACAGCATCAGTCCCCAAAGCTAAGTCCTCTAAAACTAAAACAATACCCAGCAACTGCAGTGGAAGATGTACTAATGTACACATACTAATGCAACTGAATTTTAATGAAATTAATAAAAAAAAGTTATACACAAAAAAAAAAAGGGCAGGAAAGGGAGGTGTTCTTTACATTGTCCTAACATTGTTCTTTACAATTCTGAGTATTACATAATTTTTTCTACACATTTCAGCACTTCTTACAAATTCTAATATTTTTGCAATGAGACAGTTTGCTTAATATTTGTAAACAATAAACACAGAGAGTATACTTCACAATTAAAACACAACATGAATTTTTAACTTGCATTTTCCTTAAGAATGAATCGATTGCCATACCCTGAATATACAAGGGACATCTTTACGAGTTGCGTGTATTACATCTGATGCCAGGACAGAGCTCACACAAAACTCTTCATCTCTAGTAAGAAAGGGAACAACAGAATCATATCCATGTACAAACACACAAAAATGAAACAAAAATCTAACTGATATCGCAACTGTTTAAACAATCTCCTAACACTGCACAGAGGTCACAACTGGGAGCACTGCTTTCTTATGCTAGGAGCTGGTCTTGGCCCAAAGAGCTCAAGCTTTAGTTATGATTCTACAGCATTCAGTAACTGTAACTCAGTCCACCTGAAACCAAGTGGGCTGCCTTTGTGTAGTCTTTGGTTTACTGACCATACCTATTCTACAATTAGCAGCAAGAAATTTGCTCTTCCAGCCCAGCAGACACATTAGAAATGAATAATTCATACCTCAATGTGTAGCAAGAGAGGGGCCTTTGGAAAAAAAGAAAAATCACATAAAAAGCTCTTGGCAACATAATTATAGTTTGTGGGATTCAAATAAGGGTTTTCAAAATGGCTAGATTTTATTCTCTATTACAGTAAAATAAACAGACATCAGAACAACTTTTGCATTTCACAGTGCTCCACCCTGGAGGGCTTGTCTATACAAGACTTTTTAACTGCATTTGACCGAGCTGATCACCATAATTGCCAATTTTAGTGCAAAGATGACACTAATGCCTGAAACTTGCCCACGCTAGAATTCATAGTTGCTGTGGTAAATGTCTATTAAAACATCTAAGAATCCTCAGAAGACAGACTTAAAGAGGCTGCTACAATCAGCAGATAACACATGGGACAGTTAGTATACTATCTGGCTGAGTTGCTTCAAGCAATGTACTGATATGAACACTGTTATTTGCAATACATCCAACATCCCTGCTCCTGCTGCTGGCATGTCAAAGGGAACCATCAGTGTCAGCTTTCAGAATAACTGAAAACTGAGCAGCAGTATTAGTGCAACCCCATGGCAAGAATGTTCAGAAGAAATATAAATCAAGCTGCTGGTAAACTTTCTATTGAGCAGAGACAGATGTTGTAACATTACAGGGTATTGCACTTTCTAGACATTTCAGTAAATTGGAGTTAAAAATAATCTTAGTTACTCTCATGAACATAAATATCAGATCTTCTGTAGACAGTGTTCAGTGTTAAAATGGTTCATTAGGATAAAATGACTTCTATAAGGAAGGAGGTTCAGAGTTACATGGTGAATTAGTTGCTTCTTTTCTGAAGGCTAGTTAGTTTTTTTAAAATGTTCTTGAAACTACTGGCTATGGAGTGGTGTGTGAGTCACTTTCACTCAGAGTGCAGGGAAGGATCAATCTTCCAAAGTTCATCTGTTTCCCAGTTGGGTGCATGGAATTCTATAGTATTAGCACGCTCTTTATGAATCACATTCACTTAACTGAATTATCATTTTTAGGTTAATTCTTTCAGCCACAACTTAGTTGATGCATACATTCAGAACACACGAGTCATCTTAGACCAGAGCTCTTATGATGAAATGCCTTTTTTTTTTTTTTTTTTTAAACACATTGCCATAAATATTCTTTAAGGAATTAAGGAAAAAATACAGAGGATTTCTACTCCGTTATAACAATACAAACCTGAGATCCAAGACTTGACTTGCAACAACCCCAGGCTGGGTAGATTTTCCTTCAGGCACATCATATAAGAAGAGTTTACAGTCACAAACAACTGCATAAGCTCTCTGCCACCCTTTCTTAACTCCTGTAGGCTTTGGAACCTGCATGTAAGTTAAGTGATTACTTATTATATGTAAACACATATAGCAGACACAGAAAGAAGGGACATTGAGAAAAGCTCATATTTAGATTTATGGAATTAGAATACATTTTATTTGCCTTCCAACACAGAGGAAAAAAAAATAAGAAGCCAAACAGTTGTTTTTCCTCCTGTTTCAGTTTAACAAATAAAAACATATCCCGATAGGTAATTTGGTCTGTATAGTCCTCAAACGCTAAAACAGCAGGATAGTTTAACTTTTCTATTATGTTTACATCCGTAATACATCAATTTACAACAATAATTATGCTTATACTTATGATAGAAATTCTTTCTTAAAACAAGTTTTCTTCTGGCAGCTAAAATGACCACTCTTCAGCTCTTACTCCTAGTAAGACCCTCTCTTTCTAAATCTTAAGTGCTAAATACACTACATAGCTTACACACAAGTCTTAAGGCTTTAGTACAGTTTGAGATGTTTCAACACACTGAGAGCATTCAAGCTCCATACCTGTAAGTGAAGTTTAGTATTGCCAAGAACACAGGACTCACCTTGACATAACCTTTGTATGCGGTTCCTATTCCTCTTTGCACATCTACTCCAAGAGGCCTTTTGGCTTGCTCAGGGGGTATAGGACAGACTTGGGGTGCACTATCCTTGCAGGAAACATGGCATGCAAATGAACACACTAAATACGAAAGAGAAAATCCACTGTTATATGTGCATAAAGCCAATCATAACAGGAAATGAATGCAGTCTACTCTCACAAACAGCAACTTAATTACACTGAAATTGCCGGTCAAATTTTGTAATATCCCGCTCTGCTGAAGGAGTGCACACATCTAGATAGTGTATGAGACAGCCAGGAAAGGCGGCAGCCCAGAGCAGGCTGCCTGGCTTGTCCCCGCAGCCACAGTCTCTTGCTGGCAGGAGAGCTGGGAGTCACACACGAAGCACTCGAGGTGCTGCCCACAACCACATAACAAATTCGCCTCTTTTAGGAGGCATCATAATTATTGGGACTGTTGAAATCAAGGCACATGGGTCACAGAATAGGAAAAAACCACAAGATACAGCCTGTTCCACAGGCCTCCAGAAGTGCAGGGTTGGCACAGCTGTATTTTGGTGTAGTCACCAGTACTGAGAAAAGAATCAGGAAGCACAAGTGATTGGGGTTGTACGTGGTAAAAAGTTTGTTCTGCTGAGGTCATGTCAATGTGATTTTAGTTGGTTCTGTAGCTATTAAAATGTGCAGTAAAAAGTGAAATGAGGAAAGTTATGCAATGCTTAATCAGAAGACATAAAGACATAAATCTATCAAGTTGATAGATGCACTAAGAAAAAAAGAAAAAAAAAAAGAAAAAAAAGAGAAAAAGAAAGAAAGAAAAAAAAAAAAAGGCTTCTCCAAACTTCCGGGAAAAGATGCAAAACAGTTCAGAACTGTCAGCAACTTGAGATAAAAAGTAGCTGCTCCCTGCTGCTGCTCCCCAGGGCAAGTGCTGGTGGAGCAGCAGGTACTCCAGGGGAAGAATTGCCCATAGACCTGCCAGGAACTGAACCCTGAAGAGCAGATGCTGCAACCTGGACACAGTGTTGAAGCTGTCAGTGAAGGCAGTGCTACCAGCAAGGACTAAGCAAGGCACAGGGATGCAGGAAGATCACTTATACTGTAGCATTTTGAATCAATCTGTGAAATACCTCTGACTTCATGTGCCTAATCAAGATACAGGTAATGGTTTTTAAAGCAAAATATCCCCAAATACTCATACTTGCTGTTCAATAGTGAGAAAGCATCAGAGAAAGCCTTCTAAATAAAACTGAAAGACAGCAAGGCAGGCTAGGAGCCAAAAAGCTCTCCAGAACAGAGTTCACAATCAGGAGAGCAAAAAATAGCTTCAGATTAACATGTTACCATAGCATTCCCACAGTCTCCTGTGCAACATGATACACTAAAAAACCCTTCCCAGCTCACACTATTATCACACTAATAGCACAATTAGTACTATGAAAGGGCCATGAGAGCTTAAATTTGTTCACTTCAGAAGTCTGATAATGCAAGAAAGTAAGGACAAACATTCAGACATTCAGTCAGTCTTCGTCTTCTTGACCAAATAAATTATTTCCCTGAAGCATATTAATGTTTGTGGCATTTCTTAAGAGAGAACTACAGATTGCTGAAAACAGAAAGGTTAACTGACTCACCGTCACAAGCATAACCTTGTCGAACTAATCCCACCATAAGAGAGGTGCAGTGACTACACTGTGTAGGGCTTGTAAATGACTTGATATTGAGCTGATGAGCTTTAGGCTGAAAGACATATTCAGGATAAAAAGTCTTCAGTTTCTGTATTTATGTAATGAAAGCATCTCCTCCCCAATGACCCTCTAATATATTAGAGTGTACGTCATGAAATCTGGGCTTCTTTTAATGAAATGCAGCTTACAGAAGGTGCTGCAGGACAAAAATAACATCCTTTTATTTCCATTTGCAGAAGGTATTTAAACATGAACATACAACCAAATATTTTTTCCTTCTGACAAATCAACACCCATCAAAACTTGTATTTGGGATCATCTGATTAACATAGACCTAACAAACAAGCAACATATGACAAACCCAAACAAGACAAGAACAAGCATGGATGGCTAATCTATAAATGAGATCATGTTTCCTTAGTTCTTCAAAGTAAGGTTAGCGCAGTCCCCCTACCTTTGGTACAGCTAGAGAAATGGACTGAATGGTGGGGGAAGGAGCAGCAGGCATCCTCTGAAGCCGAATTGGTTCCTGAATCACAAAAAATTTTAATTGAGCAAAATGAGGCTTCAAGAGTTTGTTTTAAAATTGGGGTGGCAAAGATTACTGGTTCCCAACTCCCCCCTTTATTTTTTTACTTTTTTGAAAATCATCAAAAATTTAATTGCTGTAAACACTTGCATTTTGATTTAATCTGAATTTAAAAGCAGATTGTGTTTTAAAGCACTCACAGGAAAGCCTGCACATTAACAAGCAGCAATACAGAAAACATAGGAAAATGAGAAACATCAACATACACAGAGCCAGGGAGAAGGTTTTGTTTGCAACTGTCCTCAAAGCAGGTGCAATTAACACTGGCACATTACAAATAAGCAACATCCAATCCTGTTCTTCATAATGAATGCTGCAGTATATATTTATAATGATCTATACATACAGAGACTCTAGTTAACTACTCTTCAGGATAAAATAACAGCTGCCTTACTTCTTGTTGTTGCTCTGCAGTTATAACTGAAGTAGATGGTGAAACGTCTGATTTGGGACCCTGTGTTTCTTGCTCGCTAATAGAACTGGTCTGAAAAAGTGACAGCAAACAAAACAGATTAGATACCACAGATCTGATAAAATGTTCTCGTGTCCACAAAATAAAATAAATTAAGGTAGCTACAATTATTAACTCACAGAAAAAAAAAGTAAACCTGATTTCTATATGTAGTAACCATACATCTAAAATGTCAGTTCTTTTAAAAACAAATCTCTCTCTCTCTCTCTCTCTCTAGAAAAAAGCCACAAAACAAAAGACAAAACAAAACAAAGAACAAAACTTTCCTCAAAACAGATCCTACTACCTGATGGAAAAACTGTAAAGTACTGGATTATAAAACCTAGTAGGAGGCGGTATATATGGCTTAAAAGTGTTCTATTCCCAGCAAGACTGCCTCTAATCTCTTGCATGCAGGTATGGAACAATGTTTGAGGAGCTTGGCAATAATCCATAAAACAGTTTATTTCTCAGGGTAAATTATTACACTTAACTTTTTTCTATGACACAGAAGCTACCAATTCAGCCAAAAGAAAAATTCTCAAAATGCTGCTATGCAGTCTTTATATAATTAGAAGCTGTTTAAAATGATTGACAATTCTATTACCATCTTTATCATTAAAATAATCATGTCTATTTAATCATATTGGTTTCTGTTTGACAGAAAAAAATATAAAGACCAACATCCATTACAAGCCTTCTATTTATTTCACACTTACATTAGCACCTACTAATTGTCAGCACAAGGGGGAAGTATGCTACAATTCCAGAGCTAAAGAAGCTGGGTGTGGAACCAGAATACTCTATTACTGTACTCTGAGGACATCACAAAAATCATGATTAACAAACATCAGCTTAGGCTTCACATAAATGATGTAATTAGCTCCAAGGCAATGAGTAATGAATCACTCACTTCCCAGCCTGTTTAGACAGGAAAATGGCTCAGTTCAGTTAGCTCACTAAATATATTCAGATATTTGTTATTTTTGTTATAAATTGATTGGTAGAGCTGGGCCACCGAAAAAGAACAAATTATACCATCATGTAATACAAACTGTTTAAAAACAATAAACATGATTCAGCTTTAGCCATAATAGAGTCAAAATATAGAACAATAAGCCTGTAAAGAGGTATTATAGAGGGAAAACTAAACTAGCTCTATTTAGTTGGTTAAGCTATAGAAAAGTTAAGGGAGCAAAATGTCTACTAGTTTTAGAAGGCTGTTTTTACTATGACAGGTCACAAAAAAAAAAAAAAAAAGTAGACAAAACTACCAGCAAGAACTTACTTCTTCCCAAAAGGCTAGCAGAGAAGATGTAGACGAAGAAGAAACAGAATCCTTTGTTGTAATGGATATGAGGGATAAAAATGATCACTTATCACCCACAGGAAAACTTCAGATGGAATATTAGTAGGCTAAATAAAATGTTTATATGGCCGAATGATATTTTCACAGACTAAATGAACCCAAAGCAGATGACAGGGACTATCTTTGTAAGTATATGTAAAACAAATTGTTAATGGAAGTCATTAAGTTCAGTATCATGAATTTTCATGTTGTTCATCAGAAAACACCACCTACGTTCCCACAGTATCTACTGCTTGATCTGCAGAATGGAGTCCCGACTGGTTATGGACTTGATAGTCTAACATGCTGCTGTTTGCATGTTGCTGCCTTTTCCTCCCACCCCAGTACAGCATATCCTGCAGCTCCAGCAGGAAAGGCAGTATGGGCATTTTGTGACTGGAAGCAGCACGTGAACAAGAGCTGTCTATAGCATAGTATGTCCATATGCTTTTTCTTTCTGACAATGGTCTGAAAAAAACACAAGTGCACCTCTCAGATATAAAATCTAACTTGCCCAATGAGGTAATATCTGACCGATTTTAAATTAGTTCCATAAATACATCAGATTATTCTTTCCATATTTGGTTCTTGATTTTATCCTAAATTGTTTTGTGCATTCTGTTAAAAAAAATCCCAGAAACTCCTTAAAGATCAAGAGTTCATGAAGTAAGGAGATGTAATTTAATGTTGCATTTAACAGTTGCTTCCTCAGGGGATGTACAAGCTTTTTTACATGAAACGCCCACTTGGAGCCATCATTTGTATGATTAGTTTTCTAAGGATCAGAGGGTGTGTCACGATAAACTTATTATACCGACATCTGTAGATCCTCTGATTCTCTTCCCAGTTCCTTCTACTTTAACCATTCCATTAAGTCCTAGAGCCAACAATTTTACATATCTGTATAAATACTCTTTTTGAACTGTATTAATACTTTTTCTTATATTAACTGGAATGTCCTAACTGCAAAACATGTAATCCATTACTTGTAAGAAGGTGTGATATATCCCTTCTTTGAGATCAACCAAAATGAACAAACTAGAACAAAAAATAATTAAAGTGAGCTTTTGGGAATATTCCCCAAATGTGAGGGGAAAAAAAAAGGCACAAAAAATTATGCAATCTGACATCAACAGGACATCCAATTCAATGCACTGTCATTCTATTTTGATTTCCATATTTTACATATACTGGACCCAAATTTATTACACTGGGGCTAAGTGTTACTTTTAAATAACAAATATAAAGTTCAACTGTAATGACTCACTCTGAAAGTCAGATCACGTGCAAGAGGAGAGGTGTTGAAATATTCAAAAATGGAATCTTGAAAGTCTGGAAGTTTAAGACCTAGAAAACCAACAAAACAAAATAGACTGACTTAGCTCAAGGGCTTCACAGGTGCTTTTCCTGCTTCACAAAGGCCAAGAGAATTTTTTTTTAAAAACACAGAGATGTTGATTACCTGTATCAGTTCTGTATTTTTCCTCTAGCTTTTTCTTCAAACCTTCCATTTCTTCCAACAGCTCCCTATTTTTTGCTTCTGATTCCTTTAATTTACTAAAGCAACAAAACATGATCATAATACGATCTGAAATCTCCCAAAATACATGATGCTCCATTCTGACCTAATGTCTCAGAGTTTTGGATAATGTCTCCCCCCACCCGCCCCTTCTTTTTTTTTCAGTTTGATTAATCTAACTTTTTCCATGAGTTGGCATCTCACCACTTGGCTGGAGAGTGAAAACTGCACTTAAGACTCATGCTGTCATTGCAGATATTTGCCAAACAAAATAATTCTAACTGTACCTTGGACTTATCTTCCCAAGATGTCCACTCTCCAGTTGGTACTGGATATGAAAGGATATTGGATTTGCTCCGAATATGCTGTTATACATTTTTTTCCCTAGGTGTATAAAATCCATGTGTTGCTACCAAGCCATTCACAGCAGTGTAATGGTTACTTCAAGAAATTCCTAGAGTTGTCATTGAATTTAAGAAAGAAATGTGTAGCGTGTTGAATAAGATCTTTCTGACAAAGTTCAGTCATATCTCTGGCACAAGGGGCAATTTTAAGAAGTCATAACCATTTTAGCACACAGACTAAAGCAGCGCATTGAAAACTTAACAGAACCCAAAGCCCTTATTACCTTTCAAAAGATATGTTTGCATCTTTAACTTTTCGAAGCTCTTCTTGAACTAGTTGTTTGGCACGAATTTCTGCATCAAGGGCAGACTGTAATTCCAGCCTAGCTGACATATCCAACTTCTGACTGCGTCGTACTTTCCAAAGTGGATCCTGTTGCAGTAAGTTACTGAATATTAATATCAACTGGAAAGATATTTCTAATGTTATTCAAGGACATAAAATAGCTTTCACACTGCTTAAGAGAACACTCTTTTAATTATGGATACTAATCCTATTACATGGAAATCAATTCACAGGCAGACCTCACGTTAGTGACATAATGAGCAATTTTTATAATGGTTAAACCACTAACACAATATTCTTGAAAGAAAAAGGTTTTAGCACTGGACATGAAAATCAAACCGAGAGCACCCAGTGAAAACAGTATTTAATCAAAGCATTTAATAAAAAGTAAGCATTTAATAAAAAACGGAGCAAGACTCATAGTGGCAAAAATATGGGGAAAGAAAACCAAAAGAAATATCCTAATATCTCAAATGCAGGCTATCTAGAGTGTTTTCCTAAACAATTATTATTCTTGTTATGTAGCATACAATATGCTTTGGCATACACTACCAAACTCAGCCCCCTCCTCTAGGCTAAATGTTCAGACTTTTCCAAGCATTTTTCTGTATGGACTTCATCCACACTGTGGACTCTTCCTTAACAGATCTCTAGTCAGGCATGAACCTGCAAACTGCATTCTCAGGAAAAGGACAGCCTTTTCTTATACTGAGAAATAATTGCCTGAGATCCAGTTCTGCTGACATTACAAAACCAGCTGCATTACAAAGAACAGACAGCATTCCTTATTCCAACAATCGCCAAGAGGAAAATAATGCCTACTGCATTTGATCTGATCCTTCTTCCTATTACACCTCATGACATGTTAGAGCACCCCATTTTGATGAAGCCAAAGGGTAACTCATAGAAAATGAGTTTTCTCTTGTTTCCTGATATTCACATATTTGGAAAGGATGAGTAACTCCATATAAACCAACAGCAGATTGTTTTTTTTCTATTACTGTTCAGTGATGCTAATTAGCACTGCTAAGGACATAGGTTTCCACATTGGGTTACAAATGGCTATTCCATTCCTTAAGCAGATGTTTAGTACCAGCTATGACAAAAATCATTTTTCCCTTAGGAACTGTTCACTCTGATGAGGACTTCACCTCTCTTCTGTTTGACAAAATGTTTGGGAAATCATGTTATTGTCAACATAGAAAAAATTATGGCACTGGGTCTCATTGTTCTACAGATACATAAAAACACAATGTGATCTCAAATGCGTTATTAGGTCACAATAATCCCGCAGCCAATGCTGAACAAGAGAATAAAATTCTTTGTTATCTCACCGTAATAGCGATTAAAATCATTCTTGTGCATCTGACCTGGTGAGCTGGAATGCATTTTCATACTGACCTTCATGGGTTTAATTATTGCTTCTTCTCTACACCGTTTAAAAGCAATTTGCAATGACAGATACTAGTAAGAAACCACCCTCTCACAGTATCATCAAATTCTGATGAGGTGACCCAAGCAACTCAAAACTAGGAAGTCATTGAAAGAGCAAAAGCTTTAACAGAAAAGAGTTTTGATTGTTCACATGACTTTTTTCTCCTTAATATGTGAGCAGAGATGAATAGGTGGCAAAACTAAAAATTTAGCTTTTTAGACATCCCAAAACAGTCTGAATGCTTGCTGGTTTCTTACCAGTGTTCTTGATCCCAGACTGGAACTTCTTAATGATTCTAGTTCTTCTGTCATCTTGGAAGCTAATGCTTGGAGGTAGCCACGAGCATCCTTCTCATCACTTACCCTAGTGTGCAATTATAGAGAGACAGTTACTTGATAGTTTTATGGCTCATGGCACCACATACTTTATCACCCAAGATTAGAATGTCTGCGCTGGGTTTAGGGATGTAGCAGAAGTGGACAAAGACGACAAAACGGTCCCAGACACAGAAACCTGAACACAACCTAGAGGGCCTCCTTTATCTTTTTCTATCTAATCTTGATTGCAGCAGTTGCCAGGGAAACTGAAGCTTCCCTTCAGTCATCAACAAGATTTCTGCAGAAATTCACTGTTATCTGGAGCCAGATCTACATATTATCATCTTGTTTGTCTTTTTTTTTTTAAAGGAGTACCTTCAAGGCCTCCTAAAACATCTGGAAGGGCAGATGTACCGACCTTATGGGCTCCTTCTCACCCCACAATCCCTTTACTACCTGAAATATGATAAATATTGTCTAGCAACTAAAAATTAGTTTCACTAAAGAACACTGACCTACCTAAACTGACAAGACCTACCCTGGGCAAGCATTGAACTTCAGCCAGCAGAATAATTGCAAAAAACAAACTCCTATCAATGACCAAGTATCCTGCACTGAAGGTACTTGCACACGGCTTACTAACTGAACAAATGACAGAATGTGAGTTGAAGTGTTTGTTTGGGGGAAGATGGAAATAAGTGTCAGGGGAGAAAAACGAGATCTCTCTGGGGCCTGCTGGCAGAACGTCTGTTTTTATATTTTAAAGTGTAACCTGTAAATCATGACCACCTTTCCTGAGTGAATTTATCAAAATATTCCGGAAGAAAATGGATGAACTTGCTATCACTGTAAAGTTTGATGCAAGCTGACACCAAAATTTAACAAATCATCCAATACTTAACAGTATCTGACAATTTCATTTAGTATCCCACAATAGTATTTGACAATTCTAATTGTCTTACTACTCAGTTCTACTTCGAAGAAAAGAGGAACAGATTTATCAACATTCACATGAATAACATTTCGTTGATATGAGAGACACAGAAAGGGCTTGGCTATTGTACGTGAACAACCACAATAAATATTTTAAAAACAGAAAGTTGCCACTGAGATTTCTAAACAAAACATACCATTGAATAATTTCTGCAATCTGAGCTTCCCAGTGAGCAACAGATTCCTTCTTTGCTGCTAGGTCTTGGAGCTCATCCTCTAGCTGCCTGTTCTGTGCTGTCAATTTATCCACAAAGGAGCAAAGCTGAAACAAAAGATTAATTTCATCTGTAGCTCATGTTAGCTTCAGTCTTTTTTGTGTGTGTATGTATAAACATGTACAGAATCTGAACCGCGAGACAACTCTGGGCTGTCTGGAAGTTCTAAAAACAACCACCAGAGAACTAGAAGACATTTGTTTTTGTGCAGCTTGAGACTGGCTTCTGAGCATAGCAGAATACCTTGCTGCTTCACACAAAACAATCCAGAAGAGGCCATCGTGAGCAGTGAAGCTTAACAGAAAGCAATCGAGGCGGCAGTCATGCTTCCTCCTCTGTGCAGCCTACACCAAGGAATTGGAAGGCCTCTGAGTTGTGGGAATCAATTCCACAAAGAGCAGTATATAGAAGCTATATACTATATAGAAGTTATTATTTAGTTACATTAAAAATTCACATAGATGACCTGAATTATATCTGTTTTATTAGGGTACTGCCTGAACATTTATAGATTCTGCTTCTAATCAGTGATTAGACTACTACAGTATTAAAAGGTAACAAAATAATTTAAGAGTGATTCCTAAAATAATTACCCTCTCATTTTCTGTTGTTAGCTTTTTGTTATCTTCCAAGAGCATAGATCTTTCACGCTCGTATTTCTCTTTCATTGTTCCTACTGCTTCCTCCATCTCACTGTGCCTAAAGAGAGGGACAAAAAGATTGAAATACTTGCACTGTAACACTGCTGAAATTTAAACGGAGATTTTCAAAAGGAATAAATAGAACTGAGGTGAAATGGCAATTTTTCAGTGTCACATATGTTATAACATAAAATAATTTATAATTAATCAATTATGCTCAAAAACTTACCTCTCTCGCTTTGTTTTCTCTAGTTTATCCTTTAATATCATGATCTCCTTCTGCAGCGCGAGCTGATGGCTCTCTGAATCGTGTACTTCTTTTTTTACATTTTTTACTTCCAAGACATGTGATGCTTCTCGTCGGACCAGTTCCTCTTCATAAAATAAGATTTTTTTCTCCAGCTCAGACTTCAGTTTGGAAAGCTCCTGTTGATGTTCTAGTGTGACACCTGCTGCCCGGCCTCCCTGCTTCAACTGCATCAGAGAAGAAATCAGGAAGAAACTATAATTTCTGTATTTTGGAACATTATACAAAAGCAGAACTGTCCTATGGGCAAGTATTGTAAAAAATGTTATTTGGGTGCAGAGTTAAAAGGTTCTTGTCTTCAAACCCTGAGCCCCATGAGTCACTGCTCTGCTTCCCAGGATCACAAAATGCTTGAGATTGGAAAAGACCCTTAGAAACCATCCAAGTCAAATCTTCCTCCTCTAGCAGGGTCACCTAGTCCAGGCTGCCCAGAACTGTGTTCAGACAGATTCCGGATAACTCTGGTGGTGAATACCCCTATAACCTCTCTGTGCAACCTGTTGCAGTGCTTAGTCGCCCTCACAAAAAAGCCTTCTCACCCTTCAGCTTTCTCTTCTCCGGGCTAAATAGTTCCAGCTCGCTCAACCCTTTCTCCTATAAGAGGTGCTCTAATCCCTTAACTATCTTAGTGATCCTTTGCTAGACTTGCTTCAACAAGTCATTCTTACACGACCCTAAAGAACAGTTCAGGTGGACTGCAGATACCTGCATTTAGACTATGCAAGCTTAAGAGATGCTTAGAATTTGATACAAATTGCCCATTTTCAAGGCAGTAGTATCCCTAATCTCCATTTTAAAATACATTAATTACCAATATGGAAGTATTTAAAGAAAAAAAGGATATAAATCTGAACAGGCTAGGTCATGTTTCCAGTAATTCTGTAGTTCTTAGATATTCCACAAGTATCAACAGTTGAATAAGCAAAGCTATTGTAGGTGGTGTATTACAAGGAAAAAAATGTTTTTTTTTTTTTTTTAAAAATTAAATCACCTTTAGAGCTTCCAGTTCATTCTCCAGCTGTTTAGAGAAGACCTCACTGTGCTCACGAAGTTTACGTTCTTTTGATGCTTCTGCTGCCACTTCTTCTAGTTGGGCTTCCAACTACAATGAGAGCAACTAAAAGTCATTTCAACACAAAACTGTGCTACCTGTATTCCTCTCTTCTATAGGGACCAGGTTGCTGGCCTTCGGTGAAAACAAAATAAAAACAAACAGAAAAAAAAATCCTGAACACACCATCCTGTTTTCTACTTTTATCTTCATTATCCCACTGTAATTATTATCTCAGAATGTCATGGTAATATTTTGCCTACGGCATTCCAGGCATCAATCATTAAGAACTACTACCAGATGAGTTTTTGTATCCATACAAACTATTCGCTCGGGGACGACTGCACAACTTCCTTTCATCATCATCATCAGAAGTAGCACTAGGAAGTTCATTGCTGTTTGAAAGAAGCAAGCCTTCTACATTGACAGCTCCATGTCTCACTATTAATACCTACACTAAGGCTGCTAAGAAAAATCCTGATATTTGAACGCAATTGTAAAAAATACTTCTGGTGAGAATGCTGAAAACTTGTATCTTGAAAATATGGAATAAAGTAAACTTGCAAAACAACACATTGATGCACTTCAAGAAAAAAAATTATGCATCAGAAAGCCAATTTAGTGGCAACTAAGGCAACTGTTGAAATTCAGGGAATTTGTTCTAAAACCCAAGCGTAAGATTTGTTTTTGTGCTTTCAAATTTAACAGAATTGTTTTTAAAAGGGTGATATTTTGAATTGTGGATCAAAAATAATGAACTCGGACACGTCTTGAATGATTTAGTCTGTCTCATTATTCCTTTCTCGAACTGAAAAATTCTGCTAAAAAAAGAGACAGTACTCTAACACTAACCATATCATGACATTAAATTTCTTAAGTTTCAAGCTGACAGTGACTTGGAGTCTAAAACAATCCAATATGGCTAAAGAACTAAGAAGCTGGGCATATAGTAAGAATTGTTTTCCCCAGATTAAAATCAACCTGATTACAATCAAAGAAAAGAGAAGAACCTGTTAATTTCCTGAAATACTAACCAACCATGTAGAAAAAAATGAAAGATCTGTTTTGTGAACTGTATCAAAATGGTATGAAAAACTTGCCAGGGCAATTTCTAACAGACTAAATAAATTTTAGTTAATGCTCCTAGTTTTTTTTTAATATTGTCACATATGAAAAAAATACATAAGCAGCAGTTAAAACGATTTATTGTTAGCTTTTGTATGGGTACCTCTTTTCTGATTTTTTCCGATTTCCGGATGTCCTGTCGCATGGCATCGATTTTCTGCATGCTGACTTCTACCTCCTCCTCTTTGTCACGAAGTTGCCGGGAGAGCTTCTGCTTCTGGGAGCGCAAGTCCCCCATCCTCTCACTGAGCTCGGAGAATTCCTGCACGGCCAGCTTTCTCTGCTGATGGGCATCCCTCAGTTCTTTGGATTGGGTCTTTAGTCTCTCTGAGGCTTCTACGAGTTGCTGGTTAAAAGATAAAAAAATGGAGTTCATAACTTTTTCCATGGACAAAGTGGAGATACATAAGCTCAAAAGCTCAACTACCTCAAATAACTGTAGAAATAGTATTTAGAAGTTAACTTACACAAATTTCTTTTGGATGGGCAGCTGCAGTAACTTATCAAGACAGCGGTTATTCTTTCCTATAGTGCAACATTATTATTTTAGGAAACTGCAATGCAGACTTCCCACTTCTAGTATGGCAGTTCTAGGAGCATCTTTGCTATTCCAGAAGTCTTTCTTAGAAATCTAACTGGAGAGGTCACTTCACTAACAGTTTCATTTTAATCTATCACCACATACCCACACAATAATGTGTATATTTTTAAAAAATATTTTAGCAGACTGCAAAGTCAGGGAAATCATCAAATACACCGTCAGTGCTGCTCTTGCATGCCTTGTGAAATTTTTCAATTATTCAGAAAACTCTGAGAAACATTCCTCAGAATAACTGTGAAGCTTTAATACTTTAATTGAAACTACAAAAACTGTTGCATTAACAGCAAAAAATTAACATAAATTACAAGATTAAAATACAAATTGAATGTTCTACATAAAATCATAGGAGGCTGAAAATAAAAACAGAGAGAAAAAAAAGTAGAATTATGCTCCAAATTAAATGTCCTCTGGCCAAGGGTCCTATACAGAGTTTTACCATTAGCATTGAAATTCAAGGGTAATTAGTTACTTTTAAAAAGGCAAAAGTTCAGACAAGAAGGAAGAGAATCAGCTGCTCCGCTAGTCATATCCTTTGATGAGTAACTCTTGCCCATGGTTTATAGACAGAAGAGAGACTGCTGAATTCCAGTGGACAAAAATTAAACGTGCCCTCAAAATGTACCCCCCAACAATGTCTCGAGGATCCTGTGCCATGGATCCCTTCTGGTGCGTCTCAGCACCCCACGAGCAGTATGGCTCTTGAAATCTAGCTGCTTGTATGTATGTGGCACTCCCTCATACTACTGAAAACAACAGGTAATATACATTACACCACTATTTATTTCAAACTAAAATATTTTGGTGACTAAAATAAAATGCTGTTACGTTTTAAGGAACAAAGGTGTAATTTACACAACACTTTAAAAACCCCAGTGATTTCATAGGCTATCCTGAGCCTTAAATAAACTCTTTTTGGTATTACAAAAAATGGGCTCAAGCTGGAACAGTAATTTAGCTCCATTAACTCAATCATGTATATGTTTTTCAGTATCTACAGAACTAACTGCTAGGCCCAGATCTGTAAATATTACTTTGTATATTGGTGTATATATATTGTGTATATAATTATTTATCTTGAAAGGAATCAAATATTTAACAAAAAAATACCAAAAAAACAAAATACCACAACACACTTTTCTTCAGACTCTGCCCCATACAGTTTCAAACTTAATATCCATACTCTTGGGCAAGCCACGTGCAATTTAGCTTTTACAATTATACAGCCTATTAGCTCCAACAGCCTCTTTTTTTTTTTTTTTCTTTTTGCCTTTCTGGATATGTAACATTCCATTGTCTTCAAAAAATAACCTATCACAAAGGCAGTATTAAAAGCTGATTGTCACATCAAATAGACCAAACAACTTCTAACAACTTCCAATAAAGAAATTTCCTAAGTAATGCAGTGACACACTTAACAGATTCAGTGACATCCCAATAGTTTAAAAAAGAAGTGTTTTAAAAACTCAAATTGCAGTTGCAATGGAGCTGCTCTAGAACTACTTTAAGTGGCACTTTCTAGAGGTATACACATTGAGACGAATACCTTGTGAAGGTCCTCCTTCTCCTGCCGCAGGACTCTGCATTGTTTCTCCAGTCCTTTTAATTTGTGTACGGAGTCTTCATGTTCTTGCCGAAAAGCCACTGCATCTGCAAGCTGTCCTTCCAGTTTACTTATATCTGTAGAGAAATAAATCCTAAAGGTAACTTCCAAATTTACATCAAAAAAGTAAACAATATTAGACAAGCACACTGGCAACATTTTGGCTAGGAAACTCAATTGTTAAATTTCTATCTCCTTCCCCATTTCCAGAGTCTTAGACAACTTAAGGTATTTTTGTGGCACTGAAAGCTCCATATAATTTTAACTTTCTCAACATATTCAAAAATCCTCCTGTCAAAGCACCTTCACTTCTCTTGAAGTGAAAAAGCTTTGTATAGAACTTTGCCTTGAATTGAAAAAGTCTTTTAGCACTAGGATTTGTTTTGTGAGGAATGCAGTTGCTAGCTCTTGACAACATAGAATTAAACTTCAATTATTTGATTTCCAGTTCTGTAATTTTACAATTTTCATTACATTACACTAAGAATATAATCACCAGTGCATCCACCCAGACAGAAAAGAACTATTTCCTAGAGTACAGAAGTGCTGACAATATGGGAAAGAAATACTGCCTTGCATGAGGCAGACTGGAGTCCCAAGTACCCATATTCCTGCCACCATGTCCTCCTTACAGTTTTCCCTTCAGTCTCGAAGAAAATTAAACAAATTTGATTTGAAACAATCACTTTAAGCACAAAAAATTAACCAACTTCAGGTAGTTCTCCTCAAGCTTAGAACTGGTAAGCAAGTGAAATGTCATTTCTTACTTGTTTTTAATTATTATTCCTTTTAAACGAATAAAGAATAAACTACAAAGGGAACAAATGCCTTGCTAAAGATTCCACTGATGTTTGTGGCAGAAGGGAAATTGGACTTATAATCATTCATATATATATATATATATATATATTATGAATTTTAGTACAAAGCTAAAATCCTTCCCCACTTTACCCCAGTCAATGATATTTCCTTTTAAATAACACTAAGTCGCTCTTGCTTATATNATGAATATATATATATAGACACACACACACCCCTTATACTCAGAGATCCCTTATACTGCTGTAATTAGAGTATCACTCCTTTATGAATTTTAGTACAAAGCTAAAATCCTTCCCCACTTTACCCCAGTCAATGATATTTCCTTTTAAATAACACTAAGTCGCTCTTGCTTATATTGAACAGCACAATATGGGCTGAAGAGTTGGATAAGCCTGACCTACTTGAAGAAGCAACTCCATAATCTGACTATTTGAATCCAGCCTAGCTGAAGAATAGCTTTTCCTGTCATCTACTTTGGAGACAGATTCACCTAGAATAGATTCTCCTAGAAGGGGGCATATTCATACAGCAGAAGGAAAAAAGAAAAAGAGTTTTGGCTGTTAACTAACTGTGACACACAAAGATAGAGAACACCAGAAGACTGGAAGTAGGAAAAAAATAAAAATTGCCTGATGTAAAAAAAGTCAGTGATGAATATAACTCGAATGCAGTACAACGGATGGAGGGCATGGACATCAGCAGCTGAACTCACTTGAGAAATGCTACAGGTCAATACAAACTGTCGGACCCAAGTCATTAGCATTCAAAGCTGTCACCTAATTTACCACTGATTCCCACAAGAAAAATGGACACTAACAGGAATTTGCATGGAAAAGCAATAGCACTGTCAAGCTAAACTTTTTCAGTGATATGGATGAGCCAGTTTTCTCAGGACCAATGCCAGAATTTGGTTTTCAGTGATGCTTCCTAATTACTGTATCACCAGACCAACAAATAAATAATGAAATAAATACACAAGAGGGAGGAGCTACCCTTTATAGTACTAAAGGACAATTAATTACTTCCCCCATCAATCTCTTACATCTTCTCCCAGTGAAACTCCTCCAAACACACACTTCTCCCAAACAGGAAGACAGATAACAGGAATTCCTGGGATTTTTATGGAAATGAACACAATATATATTTATATATATAACTGACTCCATCTAGCTGATTCTTTGTACTCTATACTTCCCACTCCAGTACATGTTATCAGGCCAAGGAAATGGAAGAAAAAAAGGTAAGTGTTTACCTGAAAAAAACTGAAACGCCTCTTAATACTGAGCAAGACTGCAAAAACCTCTTTTCTTGAGCAATTCCAGAATGTTATTTCTGCCTAGTACCAATACACTACAAAAACCCAACAGATACTTTGCTACTGGCTAGTAACATTAAACTGCATGACTCTCAAAACTTATCATATCAGGGGCTTACCTGTTAATTTGTTCTTCAATCGTTCAATTTCTTCATTTAACTTTTTTATTTCCTTATCACGGTTGGCATTTACAGTAACAGATACTGGACCTTGAAGGTTCTGCATTGCCTGTGTAGATTCTTAAATTAAAAAAAGAAGGAAAAAAAAGTTTAACTAAATACAATCAAATTCCTTCTAAAGAGCAGAACCAAGAATTCACACAAATATATGCCACTAACCTTGCAGTTTTCTGCTCAAATCCTGCTTTTCTTGCTCCAATTTCCGTATTTTCTTTTCATAACCTTCTATTTGTGAACTGTTCTTCAAGTCACGTTGTGCATCCATATCTTTGGTTACAGTGTCTGACTGCATTGCACTCTTTAAGGAGCCTCTATCAGATAAAGAACTGGAACCAAACATGCAAGTTAAAAAGATTTTTGTGAATTTTCAAAGCAGTCTGTAACAGTGACATGCTGTAATGCCACAGACACATCAAATTTATACAAACAATTATTATATTAATTGTTAGAGTTCAGATAACTGCCAGGGTAGATATAGTTATTATTCCCTCAATACTGTGCACCTTGCTATAGAATTAAGATATTTCCATTTGGAACATCGGTGATGTTGATGTATGTTCACTTTTCAAATTGTTTGAATGATTAAAAATGTTACTCCTCTAAGCTAAGGGCTACTACCTGAAAGCAAAACAAGCAGAATGGAAGGGTGTACCTGCACAGAAAGAGCTGAGACAGAGACAGAACAAAGTTTAGTTTCAAGGGCTGACAGAGATGGATTCAGGTTAAACCACATGATCTACTTCTGAAAAGTATGAGAAGCAGATACTGGGCCCTTTCTGCTGGCAATATCATGAGGAGGAACAAACTCCAGCAAAGAAGAATGAAGCAGTAACAGACAGAGTCAACTAATCTCAAAAGAAGAGTCACAAGAATGTGGATGAAGAGTCTTTGCGGTCGGAGGGAAGCTTTCCTCCGTTTAAGGAGGCTGGAAGTGAGCTGCATCTATAAGCACCTAAAAATCACAGACCAGCCTTAGAGCACCACTAAGTTATCTTAGTTTATCAGCAGGGCATTGGGACAAGAGCCACCTCTCAATAAACCGTTTCTGCCAGGCATGGAACATGGCCAAGACCTACTCTCAGCTCCTCTTAATGCAGCAAGAGCAAGTTTGTACCTGCCTGCAAGGGCCACATCTAGTCCCGTAAGTTTCATCCATTTCAAACAGATATGATGTTAAATATATAAAGATACCTAAATCCTGAGCAACATAGGTTCAGATACTTTAAAAATTGGCATGATCATTTACCCAGAGGTACATCCAAACACATCAATCTTTCTACATGTTTGTGAAAATGAGATTTTATAGGATTAGGTGTATTTGGGAAACAGGTTTAAAGAACAACATACCCTTTTGCTTACCTATCAGTTGTGTATGTAAACCCAACAAATGGTAAATGCAATCCGGAAAAGCCCGTATGAGAACTTGGTGGTACCACTTCCTGCATAAAAACAACAGTCATGAAAACCTCAAGAACCCGTAGGGAGCAAAAAGCTTTTGACTTAGCCTCAATGGTTGAACAAATGCAGCTAAGGGAAAGACTTTCCTTGCTGCATAGCAGTGCACAACTGGCAGTCATTCTTTACTACCTATCCTTCCATCATCCTTGTAAGAACTATATTACAGATTGCGTCTCTTAACCTAATGACCTGAATTTAGGACTTTCTCTTTCCTAAGCCAGCACTCAGAAGGGCAGCATTCGGACTAGTTCAAAGCACAATGCAACCATTAAAAGAAAATGCCAAACTTCAAGTCCCTGAAGTGATTAGAAGTGATCTGGCATCAAAAAGTGTGCTTCTGTTTTAGCATTTTAGTGACTGTTAGACATGTAATAAAAAACAAGTCAAAAATCTTCTTGACTCTTGGAATATGAACTCGGGAAGAAGTTGCACACAAGCCTCTGCTCTTTCTGACAATCGTTCATAAACCACAAAACCCAAACCCTCACAAGTTAGCATTACCTCCAAACCAAGCCCCTTGTTCTTAAGGGACTAAAGTAGGTGTAGCAATGTGAGCTCGTATCACCTGGACAGCTGCAATTACAGGCTGCATGGTGAATATATGTGTATTTTTGAAGATCCAGGGATTTTATTCCCCTTTGATAATGAATAAAAAAAATACAAGCTCCTAGTAGAGGAAAATAATAAGGGGACTCTTTGTCCTTCTAAATGCATTTTGATTTTGACTGACCACGTTGTTCAATGCTAAAATAAATTAATCACAAACTGTTTCATCCTTATGTTCATTTTGAGTATTCAGAAATTGTTAGCTTCTCTTCTAAATAATAACATACGCAAAAATGCATCAGTTCCAAAGTTTAACGGGGTATGGTTCTTTTTGAAATTTGTCAGACTAGCTCCCCTTGTGACCAGTGCTCTGAGGATACACATCATTATGACTGCAATAAGAATACTATCTGCTGATCTAAGACTGTACCACAGTGCATATCCATACCAAAGTTCAATAAGTTTGCTAGATTCAGAAATCACTTTCATGGTTTTTAGAATTAAAATTATCATAACTTATTAAGATTTTTTTTCTATATACTCCTTTTATAAAAGCTCATTTGCCTTAAAACAAGCTCTCACTACTACCTTACATTGCAGCAAATAATATACTTGTACTAGTATTTTAATAAGAGACTCACTGGATTTCTTAATACATCATCATCTACATCAAAGTTTGATGTGTCAGAAGGACTGCTAACTTCTGGAATATAAGGTGCTTCTAGGTTTCGGATGTTGTCCCAATTAAGTCCTTCAAAAAACGCATGAGACTTAAAATCCTCTATTCCATTCTGTCCCAGTCTACGTTCTCTACTGCAGATAAGTCGCTGAATAAGATCCTTTGCTTCTTCAGATACATCTGTAACATGGGATGGAAACTGAAATCGCTCCTAGAAAACAGAATAAAAACAGTTTAAGACATTTTGAGAGAAGAGACCCACTTCACAATTTGCCACAGCGGTTTCAAAAAGAAAGTGCTGAATTACGTCAACAATATTGGAAATGAATAAGTAGACATTGTTCTAGTTCTAGTGAGCAGAGGCAAAGCACAATACAGTACATTCAGTGGTAGTCTTTTTATCTGAAAATGGATTTTGAGGACAAGCAACCACTTCTCATTTCCTATAATATAGATCTAGCTGAATTTACAGTAATTCTGTAAGAAAAAGCAAATCTTTTTATAAGACATATGAATAAACTCCTATATTCTCTAGTATATTAAAGGCCATGAAATAAAGGTAGATACTCATTGGTATTCTTACACACAGATCCACTAATTTGCTGAAGGACTACTCTTTGAGGTTTTATTAATTACAGCTCTTAAAAAAATGATGCTTGCTATTCTCCACAAAACTTTTTTAAATATAAAGATGTATTCCTCTAATTTATGTACTAAACATCTTTTGATTTTAATATAATCTTACAAAGATTTATATCATAATCAACAAACAAATTCTAAAAACATAGTTACCAATAATATATAGAATTACTCCAGAAAAGTTATTTTTAATCTATATTAACTTGATACTACTTCTACTATATAGCCAAGAATATTTTTATTTTCCTTTTGGTTTGGTTTCTCAAGAAGGGACAATAACATATTTATTTATTTTCAAGCTTAAAATGAGAAAATTATGGACCAAGACAGAATAATGCAGATTAATCTTAAAACAATCAGTTAAAAATATAAAATCATGTTCACTGCATGTAAATGAGATTACAATATTAAGACTGTAGCATAAGAACCTCAAACGCTTCCTCATTGGTACATTAAGAGCCTGGTAGCCAGTTACCACTGTTAGTCACATATTTCAATACAATTCATAAAGGGTTCCATAAATTAGTTTATTGAAGAAATTAAAGCAAAAAGAGAGATGAATATCTATCACTGCTAGTGTTTCAACTCTAGTAGGATTTCATGTCTTATTAAACAACACTGTGCTCTCACAGTGACGCAGTGATAAGACTTGTGAACTACAATCATGTCGGGAGGAGAAAGCACAACAACACACCCTGCACAACAGCTTCTGGTTACCCAAGGGTGAATGTGCCCATCCTGCTCATAAAACTCTCAAAAGGCCTAATGGCCCAAACACACCCAGAAGTTTCAATGTTTTTTCCATCACTTCTTGTCTAGTCAAACCTCCTGACCTCCTGTTTTTAACGCAACTAAGTCCACACCACTGGACTTTCCTATTTTCTGTTTGTACTATTTGTGTGATAGTAAGTGTGCACAGCTGTGTAAATAACACATTACTTCATTTTTGTGCAGTGTTGGATAAACTATTATTGTGCTTATCTAAGCGTTTTAATTTTTACTTTTTGAAGGTTTATTAGGTATTTTTCAAAAAGAGAATCACCATTTGGATTATCATTTTAAGAGAGAATTCAACTTCTGCAATTCAGAAAAGCAAACATTCCTAAGCAGTGAACTAATAAACATACACAATTAGTTCTGGTTTTAAA
Organism: Crypturellus undulatus; assembly: GCA_013389825.1. Classification (NCBI taxonomy): domain Eukaryota; kingdom Metazoa; phylum Chordata; class Aves; order Tinamiformes; family Tinamidae; genus Crypturellus; species Crypturellus undulatus. The sequence continues at coordinate 42,126 of VWPW01018729.1, forward strand.
CCATTGTGAGAACACACAAAACCACCAGCACTTGAACAACTTTAAGTGACAAGTTTCCCCAGTGAATATATGTACATTGAATATATTTCTTACTTCATGATTCATAATCTTCCCATAGGTTTCCACCAGTGACTCTGCATAAAAGGGTGTTTCGCCATAAAGCATTTCATACATGCAGACACCTAGTGACCACCAGTCACATTCAGGTCCATATTTGCCCATTCCATCTTCCATTGCTTGCAGTATCTCAGGAGAGATGTAGTCAGGTGTGCCCACTGCTACTGACGACTGTACCTGAAAAATAAGGCAAATGTCATTTTGGCAAGTTTCCAGTTTTTCTCAGAAAAAAATCCTAATTTCTGATAAATGAAGGCAACAGAACATGATTGGCTTTGAAAAAGTAAGAGTTGTATAAAAATCACTGCAACAAAACAAATAGTATATTAAGAGAAAAACAAAGACTATGACAAAGACCAAGTTCACACCTATTTTGACATAAGATTTGTTGATGTATTTTATTCTGAACACAGTAGAACCCCTCCAAATAATCATCCCAGTGAGCAAAGAGAAAGACAAAGAGAAAACACTTTGTCTTTGTGTGTATTTACACACTTAAAATTGCATTTGCCTGCCAAAAGATGAAAGAAAGTGTGTTAGCAGGGAGTTCAGCTTTTATGCCTGCATTTTACAACTTAACCTGACGGCAGCAAACAAAGGCAAGGAGCTCCCTACTTCCATTGGGTCGAAAGTTGGTTTATTAGAAATTGTTTATTGTGTAGTTGTGCAACAGGGTGCAAACAAGGGAGTAAGGTAGGGAATTTCCATATGCTCACAGTGTTGTGAAACCTTGACTATTGGGACAGTGGCAGAGCTCTCACCTCTAGGAAGAGGCACTGAGAGTTTACACAGCAGAGTTGTTATAGTTCCTTTCAATTCATTATGCATTTTAATCCAGTAATTCCTTGATAGGCACTGCATGTCACAGAATGTCACCAAGACATAAACTTGTGCCAAAATTAGTGAATAATGCTGCATGCCAAATTTTGGTAAGATTGTTACCCCTAAATACACCAACTAGGCAAAATAAAAATAATAATAAAAAATGAAATTCAGCTTATACCAATCAGCCAGCCTCATGCACAAGATGAACAATTACTGCACCATTGCTATTTCTTTTGTAAAAGGCAGTAGGAATATAAGAAAAACTGCGTATTAATTATCTCCTCATCTTGGATGACTTTCACTTCAAGTATTTCATGACTGCTGGGCTGCTGATCACCTATGATTGTAGCACATCAATAGCATCAAACTTGTACCCTTTTAATGAAGGGTTTTTAGTTTTTTCACACAGAAAAGCCCTGGTGAGAACTCAAACGGCTAGTAGGAGAGAAGATAAAAGATTGAAAAGCACTGCAAAGGATACCTTTAAAAGCCAGTTTCAGAGGAATGTTTCAAAAGCATTTAAAAATGGATTATACACTTCCTCCATTTTTTTCATGTCAAAAAGCGTACAGTTTATCATCTCCCTGGTGCACAATAACAATGTCTAATGCTTTTAAGAACCAACAACTCACTTAAAAGACCCCACTACTAATTACCCTCTTAAATTTTGCTTCATACATACTGTGCCATCTTCACTCATTTTCAGACAGGATCCAAAGTCTGCTAGTCGTATGTGGCCGTTCATGTCCAAAAGAACGTTATCAGGCTTTATGTCTCTGTTATAATGGAAAGAATTGAAAAGATTTCAGTATATAAACTATTAGCTCTGCTTGTGAAGATGAACCTTACCTCAGAATAAAAAGAAGCTTTGCACTGGTACCCATTGGTGCAAACTCTTTTTTTCTGTGTATGATTCCCTCCTGACTTAAATTTTTGCCTTCAACATTGGAGGCTTGAATTACATCACATTTTCAGATCAGCCAAATTGAATTCTCAACAGTCAAATAGCCAAACAGAACAATTACGGTGAGTCATAGCACTATAATGGACAGGTAGGGCACTTCGCCAACATTATTTCCAGATTATGCATGTCACAACACATTGTTTAGGAGCAAAGACAAAAGAGGGATGACAATTTATTTCAATACAAATATTTTTTGCTAAGTAACTAATTTCTGACCTTCTGATATACATAAGAGGATAGTGATATATATATTTAAAAACAACCTCAAAATAATGCAAATTATTTTAAAAGAACCTAGCCAATGTGTTGGGAAGATGAGATGGAGGATGGAAGAGCAAGAAGGCAGAACTATCTCAACTGAGCACTGTTCTGTTTGACAACATCCCACTGTTGGACAACAACCCCGCCTTGCAAGTTAACCTATACTTGTCTCCCCGCACTTTCTTTAGCTGTCAGTACACAGCATAAATTTCCAACAGCTCAGTAATATCATGTCACTTCAAAATATTACCAGCTGAGTTGGCTTAAGATAATCAGATCTTTAAGTGTGGTCTTTTTTTCTTTCCCCTCCTCAAAAAGCTAGCATACATATTAAAATAAAACTTTGCATTATCAATAAATAAATAAAACCACATGTCCTTTACACGAAACCTGCTGGTTTGCATCACAAAATGCCCAATTTCCTTTCAGATGTGAAGTTCCAAATACGCGGTCAGATTGATTGCTAGATTCCACTATGTCACACTTGAGCAAACTTATGAAAGAAAACATGAGAATAGGTTTAACAACGCATCTTCAGATGCAAAAAATCCTGCCAATCTAATACATTTCTCCAAAATAAACATGAATTACTGCTTTTTAACCAAAGGTTAATGCTTTGAAACTAATTACTGAAAATTCACTAATGCTGTTGCTCAGTGTCAGTATTGGAAAAAAAAAATTAAATGCTAATTTATGCCTGTCAAGATACATAAAGTGCCTTCTTTATTGTTACAATATGGAACAATATGTGCTAACCCAGAAAACTAAGCCATGCCACTCTGCTTTCCCAGTATTCCAATTAGCAATTTTCCACTGTAAAATTTATTCCATATGTTTAAATTGTCTCTGTAAGATTTACTCCATATATTTCAGTTCCAGATATTGTCATAATTCACTTGAAGCCAAACATGGTGGAGGCACGAAACTATAAAAGCCCAGCAAAAGCTCATAGTTTTTAACCACACCACTCAATCAATGCATGAGGCCAACAGCATCCAACTCATCTCTGCTTTTCATGCAGATCCTCCTTGCCTTCGGGAAGGCTGCTCCTGTTCAGAAGGCTTAATGCCTCATCATTGAGCTCCACTGTTTCCTATCTGCAGCTAAGAGGTCAAACAAGCCTTTAAGTAGGTCCTGGAAATCTCTCCAGAGCAATCATGTTTTTTGATAATCCATTCCAGTTGCCACAGAGCAGTTTCTTGGGCACTCATATCTCATTTCTTCAAAACACATTTTGTCCTGGCACTCTGGTTGCCACCCTGGACCTTCACTCAACCTTGTGCAAAGATTTAGTAGCTCAGTTAGTCGCAACACCTTCCTTGGAAATGGGTGCAGGGGTGTCTCGGGGAGAGCTCTTCTCCGAGCAGATGTGTCCTCTGAGCACAGCTAGAAACTCACATTCACACAAGAGCACACTGTAGCAAACAGGATGGCTAAACTCAATGCTGGCTGCCAAAAAACGTGAAAGTAGCAACACTCTTGCACGGATTGTCGAAGCTTCGGTTTCTTTGGGGCAGACAGTTAGTGAATCCATCTGAATCTAGAGCTTTTGCTTTCAGTGGACCCCAAATACAGGGCAAGCAACACACACTAGCTTCGTTATTGTCCATTCCGCAATGATACATTTACTGCATGGTCTAGAAACATGAAAGCACTCCACTTGTCCAAAAGCAAATACTAATGCTCAGTTAGGACAGCAGATCATCTTGTTAAGTATTTGAGGTAGATGTTAGAGACAGCATTGCAGACCACACTGCTACTGTTTCCGGAAAATTCTTCCATAAGTTTACTATTGTTAAGTTTACAATTACTGAAAGAGGGACAGCTTTTTTTGATAGATACGTATATAAAGCACTTAAGCAGTCCTAGCTTTAAATAAATTCTTGGGCCAAATTTGACTTGTGTAACTAAGCATGTATTAATTGCATACTTAATATGTAATTAAGTGACAGATATCAGCAGTTGACATATAAGCAGCCAAAGGGCAGCAATAGCTGTGCTGCTTAACATCTAGGGTCCAATTCAGTTTTTAGAAAGACTGCACAACAAAAGGCTCCCAATCTTTTATTCTCAAAATACGTAAACCTCTTCATCACTATCATGGACATTTACAATATTAAAACAAACAAACAAACCACCACCAAAAAACCCTAACTTTTCAATCATCCAGTGGAATTTGTAAGTTAAACTCCTATACATCTCCAAAGACAATGTATAAGGTTTACCTACTTACAATCACCTGTCCTAGACTGCAGGATCATTAGGAGCTTGTAACACTAAGACCTTCATGCATTGTCTACATCTATTTACAAATTATTATAGTTTTTACATACATTTCTATGTGTGTGCTTGTAAGTAAAAAATGTACATATGTGTATGTGCATGCATATAAATACATCTGAATCTTCAAAACAGTGATAAAATTCTGAGTGGAATAAAGATTAAAGCATCATATTTTGTTTTAGCATTCCATGTGCCTTTTAAATATTAACTGTGAATAAAATCATCCCACCTACTGGTTTGCGCTTAACATTTCATGAGAGATCAGTAAAACTCTCCTTTTACAGATACAGCTATAAAGGTACGGAGAGGTAAAGAAGCTCGGTCAGGATATACCTACTAAGTCAGATACAATGCTAGCATGGAGTCCTCTTCTCCTGAGCTTGAATTTTGGTGACCTGTCATGAACTTGTTTTTATGGCCACAAGCAGTTTTCAGTTAATTAAGAAACATCACTACTCAGTATTTTGCAACTTCCCTGAAAGATGCCCTTTACTGAAACTAAGATATAAAGTCAGAATATAAAGCAACTACTGTAAGGGTTCCCAGGCCAAGTATCATTTTGCTTTCTAACTGACACACAGCATGTAGTTGTTAAAGACGAAAAGCACATCAAGGATCGAAAATCTCACTTGATCAAGATGCCTGCAACGCCAAAAGCTGGAAAGGGAGACATGTGGTTAGAGCTCTTCTGAAAATACTCGTGCCAAAGGGTAACTCAACAGACAAGCCTACTAAGCAAAAGCTGCAATCCTTATTTCCTCTCCCACAGCATGAAGAAGAGTAACTTAACTGTTACAGAATGCGACCTAAGTTAACATGATAGTAGACACTGCTGTGGACACTGCGAGAGATTGATCTGGAAATATATTCCGTATGCAGAGCCACCAATGAGACAGGCAGGTGCCCACTTGCTGCAATAAATGTACATATCTGTTTGATGAGGACCTCAGGTAGATAAATACACTGAAGGTATTGTGTTTACTGCAGAAAAATTTTGCCTAATGTCACAACACTTGCAAATTTTGCCTAATGTCACAGCATTTACGAAGTCACAACATTTGCTAATTCAAACTGCTTCAAATTTGCAAGCTGTCTTGGACAAAGGCAAATAAATATTCATTGGGTAATCTTATCTGAAATGAAAATAAGTCAAAAACCTTGATTAAAAATGAAAGCTTTACTAAAGATTAGCTAACTAAATGTAATCACTTCTAAAAATGAATCCGTCAACTCTGTATTTAATCTGCAAAAACTTATACCGTTGTTACACAGTAAGCAAGTGTCCACAGCAGTTTGTCTGTGGCTACTGTGCTCATTTGTAATAATTTCTCTAGGATTGTTTTATGTTAGCCCCATGTTTGTTTCCCTAAGATGATATCTTACCTGTGCACATAATGCAGCTCATGTATGGAATGTATAGCAAGCACCATTTCCCCAATGTAGAACCTGGCCATATCTTCAGGAAGTTTGTCTTCAAACTTACTGAGAAGCGTCAGCAAGTCACCACCAACATAGTAGTCCATCACCAGATACTGGAAAGGGAAAAAGGAAGCAGTGAAGTATTGACAGAAGGCTGGTAAAGAAAACTTTAGTTTCTCTCTTAACTAGTGTAAAAGACAAAAATCAATTTATTCACATCAGAACAAATGCAAGCTATTAAACCTTAAACTGAAAACTTCTAGAAGGGACAGGAAGAAGCACCAGTTCATATTATGAATTTATTGAAGAATAACTGAGCTACCTTCTCATTAACAGGAAATACTTGATACAGTCTGTAGAAGGGAATATTTCGTGAATGAGGAAAAAGCATTAATGTTAAAACATTAATGCTTTAACATTTCATGTAGGATACTTATACTGTGCTAAGCATTTGTTGAAGAAAAAATTTATCTTTATAGATTCAAGCAGTAGCAACACAACCTTCCTCTGAACAGTATTTTGATTAAAGTTTCACTCAAACTGTACCAGAGGGGAAAAAAAAGGCACTTGTCAAACTGATCTAACTTAGTCTGAAGATAAACATTTCATTCCTGCAACTAGGTTAGGGCACCACTTTTTTGGTACCACTTTGCCTATAATCAGGTCTTTTAAATTACAAACCATTTTTAATGCATTTTTAAGAAATTCACTGGAAAAAGAAACACTAGAATGTTGCCATTTTGTAGAATTGTGTACTTTGCAGTTATATTTTAGTTCTGCACCTTCACATGCCCTACTAACATTAAATAGACGGAACAAGCCTCCCAGTTATTTCTTCCTTTTCTGATGTTAGCCATTGTCTACTTTAATATCTTTTCGTTATCCAACTGTCTCACGAGGCATTTTTCATTATATAGCCAAAGCAGGATAATAAAGTCCTGCAGTGCACAAAGACATCAAGGATTTGTAGGTTTCAGGTTTAGCAAATATAGCTTGGAATTTAAGAATCATTAGCTATAGTCAACAGAGATCAGTGGGAGCAGATACCAGAACCTAGAGATTTCTCTTCCAGAGGAGCTAGGAGAACGAAGCTTGTCTGCCTGTTGCCCCCTGCTCTACCCTGCAGAAGGGAACATAAAGCCAACTCAGGGTCAGCAGCAAGCAGGGAAGTAAACCCAACCTGCTTGCCACTTACCATGCAGGGGCATTTTGCAGGAAAGTGGAAAATTGTGACTATAAACTTCAAGCTGAGCAGAGATTTGATCACTTAGGCACTATAGAAGAGTCTCTCCTGCCCAGGTTTCCAAAGGAAAACCCCTGCCTGACACGTTTTGGCAACATCATTTTTTTCTTTGCATACCATTTATGACAAAGTGAGATGCAGATACGCTTCATGTGTGAGCACTAGACATTCACAGTGGAGAAACGCTGAGCAACAGTTCAAAACAGAAGGCAGTATCTCAGCACAGGCAGCACCAGAACTCCAGTAGGCTGGGAACCTCCAAACCCCAGCTGCTTGGTAGCTCTTGGTTTCTTAGATACTACATCTTAAAATTTTAGATGTCTAAATTCTGCTATTAGGTGAGCCTTCACCATCTAAATACCTGTGAGGACTTGGGGTGCACTATACTGGTACAAATTGCTTGGAACAGATTTTCATAGAACAATATTAGCAACATAGATCCCTCTATATATTGTTACTACTATCTCTTGCTGTCACAACAGCTACAGTTTTAGGTGGAAGATACTTGGAAATACCACATTTAAGGACATCTTGAATTATTTTTATACAAGTCTAAAGGCTATTTTTGAAGAAAACTGAAATCTTGAGATATCTTCACCTTACAGGCAGTGCCACAGGTAACTAAACTTCGAGGGACAGAAAATCTGGCTCTATCACAAAATAAAGCACTAATTAAATGAAAATTTACTGAATGAATTTACAACCAGAACCTGATTGCTATTTTTGCCACTGCGCTTCTTACTCTAAAAATACTTAAATAAGATACATTCTTAAAACTGTTTGTTTGGTTGCAACACCTCAGAAAAAGCTGAAGTATCTTCCAAATCCAACTTATGCTTGATTCCTTAACTCGTATGTATGTTGTCATCAACAAGTTTTTCTTATTTATAACCATGTGTTACTGTGGTGCTATCCAAAAAGCATTAAGAACTTGAAAACTTTTACACTGTAATTATGCCAGTGTTACAGACCACAAAGCTTTCCTCAAGTTAACCATGTTTAAGCTCTATGTTTCAATCTGCTGTAATATGTCAGAGTCGAATCAGAACTTTTCTGACTTCTATAATGAAGATAATGTTATAATTCTATAATGCTATAATTCTAGTTATCAAGAAGTTTACAGTATAATCATCACTATTTTAAAATGTGAGTATCGCCAAGTGCTGCTTAACTCCAAAAAGCTACTGAGATGACCAGTCTGCCAATTTACATACTTATTTAAACGCCTTTGGGGATGCTGTTATTTTTCTGATGCTTTTCAGGTATGAATTTAATCACACTTTAAAATAAAATGTTAAATTACTTTTGCCATTTTTGCTTCAAAAGATATTTTGCATGTTTAAGGCAAAATAAAAATATTTCTTCCTCTTACAGAATCAGCATATTTCCAAAATGCTTACTGCATAGGTATCAAAAAATGGTTAAGCATGATATACTTTAAAGGCAGATTTGCTAATTTAAGGTGATTAACTAACCTTAATGCTATAGTACAACATGACTTTATCATTCTCCTGCAATCCTTTGAATTTTTTTTCCCCCAAAGCAATGTCAAAACACTACTGCAAAGTATGAAGTAGGCAGATTTATTGAACCAATATCCTTAAATCTACCAGAAATAAAGTTCTTACATAGCATAAAACTTTTGTTTGCTGAAGAATCAAACATACCAAATAATTCTCATCTTGAAAGGCATAGTGCAACGTAGTAATCCACTGACAATCGCCATTGACCAAAACATTTCTCTCTTCTCGGAAACAAGCCGTCTAAAGGAAGGCAGGGAGGAAAAAAGCCACTGTCAATATCTACAAGTATTTTCACAGGATGAATACATATGCATGTTTTACGGGATTATTTAAGATTTCTGAACCACGATCTCTATTTAAGAGAATTCAGCCTCCTTTTCCGGTTTGTAGTTAGGCATTCAGTCATTTTAATCCTTATTATGGCCTTAAAAAAAAAAAAAAAAACACCCCACAACCCACAAAACAATTTGAGATAACACAGAATCTTTGTTCCATAATATATTTTAAACGAAACAGAAAAGTAGTAACTTACTACTACAATCTGTGGAAGAACGATAATGGTGCTAGGAGAATATGCCTGGTTCTTATGAACATGAGCTTTGTGAAAATACAGGTTAATGTACCAATCTCTTAAGCTCTTGCAATCCCAGTTGTAGACATTACCAACAATGTAAGAAATGGACAAATATTACTACTGTCCATCTTTGCCCTGGAAACGTTTATAACACATTTCCATTTTCAATAATCTTTCCTCTACTTCAAATAGAACATTGCAATACTTCAAAAACATAGGTTCTGTGTCACATTGTTTTCATTTCAACTGTGGTACAGTTTCTTTATACAAAATAGCTTGCTATAAAGGATGGTTTGCCTGTAGTTTTATAAAATACACTAATGTTTTATTGGATTAAATACATATAAATATACACATATAGAAATCTCAAGATGCAGACCTTGAGATTCTTTCACTACTCAATTCACACACCCATTAGGATGTACAGTATTTGCCAATTCAAGTTTTAGATAAAAACGAAGTTCTTGTTCTTGTTGGTGCCACTTTTCCAGAAAATACTAACGAAAGAACATTCCTGGAAAGCTCAAAGGTCTCCTACTAGAGAAGGACACAGTATAGCCAAGTTGGAAAGCTAGTAGTTATTGGTGCAAAGAAAAATAAATTAATGTTAACACAGATGATTTTAAGGTTTACAAACACAAGGCCAAAAGTATCACTTTACAAAAAGTTTGGAAGTAACAGCAGCTGTAAGCAATCTGTGCGCCTGTCCTAGAACAGTAGTTCTCTGTTGTTTTGGCACCACTATTTGAGGAGATTGCCAACACAAAACAACTAATATATTCATTTTTGAAGACGTAAGTTACTTGATCCAGTTCACTGTGCAACCTCAAATGGTGAGGGAATGGTATGAACACTTTCAAATTAGTAATGCCACTCAACACTTGGCATCATGAATTCACACCATGAAGCTGAATATGCCTTACGAGCCATACCTGGAAAAGCACGACAGTCTGCCCAATTACCTAATCGGGCTGGTTTGGAAGTGCAGCCAGTAAAACACTAATGGCCATGCATTTTGTTGTCTGAGCAATGAACACAAATGGTGCAACTCATCGATGTAAATAACATGTCTCTTTGCATGCAGCAGGTGTCAGTTGATGTTTACTAATCTTCCAGTATTTTAGTCACTTCAGACAGTATGCTTCATCTTGCAGTTTATACACCCATGAGCAGTATTCATAACAACTTTGCTGTGTATAATAAGTTACATAATACCTTGCATTACAACTCATAATCCAAATACAAACATGCTTCTTGAACCACTGATATAGTGGATGATAAAACATGTAAAGCCTGCTTTTTCAGTGGAGCAGCCCGCATAAGAGGCTACTGTATATTTGCAGGTTTCATTTCAAAAATGGCAAGATTTACCACACAGGAAAATTAAAATTTCCCCAAATGCTTTATGGACTTGATATGCAGGTTAGCCAGGAAAGGTAAGAAACGGAATCCAGCAAGCAACCCACACTGGTATCAAAGAATATGGCAGAGAATAATATCTGCCCTCAACATCCCATGCAAAAAAATCAGTGGAACAAGACTTAACTGGACTGTTATTTGCCCCAAGTGTGAGCTGGAAAAGCTATTGCTCTTTAGAGCTCTTTCTAGGTAGATACCCACCCTTTACGTCATGCCTGCCTGACAGTGTAAAAGGAGTCAGTCACATAATGTGATGATCCTTCCTAATCACCTCTCAACAAGACATCTCCACGTGAAAAAAAATTTACAGCCATTTAGTGAAGCCACTTAAATAAATCACTTTAGAAAATGACTGAAGTAAGCCAAGACAGTTTTATCTTTACTATAGTTTGAAAATTCCCCAATGGTATTTCAGTTTAAACTAATTCTATATAGATTAGTGAATTAATCTGACCAAAATCTGTGTAGAAATGGCAGCAAATTCCCCCAATGGGCAAAACCTTATTACAGAAGCAGTGGTGCAGCACAGCCCCAAGCATGAATCCTCCTGACAGCTCAGAGAAGAGCAGAACAGCAGTGGCCGCCTCTGCTTGTAAAGGAGAGGAAGGACTGATGGACAGAGCGTGACTAAATCAGACAAATGCAGTGGTGGAGGGGGGCTTAGCAAGAGATGTATTCATGGGAAAAGAGGGGGAACTGACTTGCTGAAAGGGAAGGGAGAGACTGCAGAGGGTGGGGGTGGTGGCAGGGAGGAGAAAAGAGCAGGACAGGGATGGGGCTTGGTCTGCAGCAAGACATTAGTCCTTGTCTTTACTGCAGCTACTCCAAAAACGGATGCAGTACATGTATCTGCCCCTCAAGCCTGTTCCTGATTTAACCGTTGATTTTTTTTTTTTTTTTGATAATAAGCTTGCCATGACTTAGGTTTTACTTTTGTAATGCAAGAGGAGGTATTCTAGGAATATGCCACTTACTGCGGTATATTCTCAGCGGGTTCTTTAAATGACGCCTTTCCTAGTCTGTAAAGTAGCCGGTACAAATTTATGGTACCTTTCATAAAATACCTTTATTTTTTTAATAAACACTTATGTTCATAAATCATTTTGTTTCACAATCTCAATTTGTGTTTAGTTTTTATCAGTTATATAAAGTCTGCTACAAACTGCAGGATGAACAACACTGCTTTCTGAATGCAGGAGAAAAAAAGACCTTTTCACAATGTTGTTGTATGCAACTGTGAATGTTATAGTAGCACCAATCTCAGCTTTCATGTAGTTGCCTTTATTGTAAACAAAAATCTGGCCAATAAATTCAGGGTAAGAACTAGGGCAGACTGTCTGGTAAATGAATACACAGTAATGCTGAGAACAACAGATGCCTGGAAGGGACTGTCAGACTTGATTGTATTAAAACAGCTTAAGGGGGGAAAAAAAAAAAAAAAAAAAAAAGAGAGAGAGGAAAAGAAAGAATGAAGCTCCCGCATTTATGAAATAATTCTTCTTAATCTGGTTAATCTGGAAGAGCTTCAATATAATTTTCCTCATACCATTTAAAACATTCTCTGCATTAGGAGAGCCATATTACTTACCTCTGCCCTTTTAAGCATTTCCCACTTATTTAGAATTTTCATTGCATAAATGCGTTCTGTACACTTCATTTTAACAACAGCAACCTGAAATAATAAGATATCTTTGCTTAACAAAAGGACAATCAGCAAAAATGAACATTTTAACATCTTAACATTCCAACAATATCAATAAAAATGGTCACTAAGCAGTCATAAGCAATTAATATATGTATCGATAAATTACAACTTGCTTCTTTGTTCCTCCCACATCACTCTTCCCTTGCACACAGGTATTGGATGCGCAACACACCATGCGGCCAACTGTTCATCATCAAGTACCCAGGAGCCGAGACAGGAAAAGCATAAAGTTTTTCACTCCAAGACACGCAGCAAAGCGGCTTGTTCGCCAAGAAGAAGCAGCGTTTGTTCACGATGACTTCCACCAGGAGAGAAAAGCTAAAAAATGGCAGCTTTAGAAAGCAAGTATGGCCGCTGTCAATTGAAATGCACTACATTTGACTATTTTATTTTACATTTTAGGTTTCAGAAACTTGAAAGATATTTTCAAATTAAGGTCCTTTTGTGTAGTTCATACAGGTATTTTAATACCTGTATTCATTTGCTTATTCAGCATTCTGCTTGAAGCGTTTTACCATGCAACCTATGCATTAGATTTGCTTAAATTGGTCTATTACAAACAGTAGCTGTGCATAGAGCTGTACAGTAGAAAAAAACAGAAGAATACAAAAACTTTATGGCTTACAAAGTTATATTTACAGGGGAATACAAAGACTATTTTGACAGCAAGGCTTATATTCTCCAAAACCAAGACTAAAGCCATAATTCCCACAAACTTTTAGTTTACATTAGAATTCTTACAGTTAGCAGAGAAAAGTGAGAATCATAACTAGGACAGCAACATCTTCACTGGATTATACACCGATTCGTGGAATACTTCTGCTGATACTGAGTTTTTTTCTGGTTCAAAAGAACTGACAAATCTGATGAGCTTTCATTGCATCTAGCGGGGCTCTGCATAGCAGTAAGAAAAGTAATAGGAATCATATCATGCCTATCTCTCTTCTGTTGCTGAAAACCCTTTATCATCTACAGGGGTGGGATTCAGAAGATTCAGAAATTCTAATACAACACTGACTGGAAAACAAGGCTGGGATAGTGCATCAAGCATAGACACAAAATAGAAGTCAGAAGTCCTGATGAGACGAGAGCCTAAAACCACCTTGCAAGTAAAGGAGCTGCAGAACTGGGAGGCAGAGAGGAAACAGCTCCTCTTGCAACATAACAAGGGGATACTCAGCTTTAAACATGTCATTCTGTTGACTTGCACCTAATACACCACCTGCACAAAGTTATATAATGGAAGCATATCTTGGGGAAAGGATCAGTACCTTACCATACCTTACCACAGGGAAAAACATGGCAATTTAGCTGTAAATGCACCTGGGGAAAATACAGCTAAAAAAGGATTCTTCTTAATGCTACGTAGAACATCCACAGCTACATTACATCCCAATTTCTCCTAGTAATAAGCATCTTCTATGGACACTGCTCATGCTGGGAGGTAGTTAAGTAAAATAAGGAAGTTTCCACTGAGGTTCTTCAGATACACATGAAACTGTTGGACACTAACCCTTAGTAGCAGTTTGAAAGTGTTCAGCTGTTTTCCTAGTCTTGTCATGGCCTTAAAATTAAATCCTATTGTAAAAAACTTCTCCTTGGATGCTCTTAATTATTTGCCTGATACAGCTAACGATACACATGAAGTTAAATTGTACTTTTAAAAGTCTGTAAAACTCCAAGATGGTGACATTACCCTCCATGTGCCTTAAGTTCTACTTCACACAGAATAGGATTACCCAGGAAATTCACTGATTTCCGCTAATGGGAGAGCTCAGAACAGAAAATGAGTGCAAAGAGCTACAGCTCTGAGGCAGAGGTAGTCTGCAAGTCCTGAAGTAGCGACATGCCAGTTGGGTTATACCACAGAGCCAGGATCACTCAGCCGTTTAGGCACAAATAGAGCACACAAATGAGAGCACAGATAGGCATCAATTACACCTGATCTGAGGCCATCACCACCAGAAAGCACTGCTGAGCTGGGAAAGCTGAAAAACTGAGGAGTGCCCAACAGCTAAGGTGCCATGGGAGGCTGGCATCCTGCAGGACACACACAGAAGCTGCGTAAACGTTAAAATAGGAAGGAGTTAATAAGAAAAGTGTTGGGGGAAAAGTTGCAAATCCACAGTACCTATCCTTAATTAGCATTTCTTCAACTACAGATGGTTATATATTCCTGTTATGATGTTCAATCAAAATGACTAGTTAAAATGTCTTCTGGATGAAGAGATTTGTTTTCTGTAGAAGAAAGGACTCAGTAAAAGTAAAGTCGAATCTCATTTTCACTTTAGTTACCAAATTATTGCATCACTAAACACTCTGGTACTACATTTGAAAGGCGGTAGAGTGGACAGGTGTTTTTTTTTTTCCCTGTCTGTTTGTTAAAACAAACAAATCCCCTCAAAAACCCAAGCATAAATATTCATGTGACCAGGCAACAAAATGAGTAATTACCCAAATACAAAGAGGAATAAGTAGCAAGTATTTTACAGGGAAAGAAGTTTAAAGGGAGAGTGAGGTATCTCAAGCAGCAGAGTTTTGTCCTGTCCTGATGCCCAATTCAATCTAATCACTCAGCACTATTTTAAGAAAAAAAACACACACACACACACACATATATATATATATATATGTATGTAAATATAGAGAGACCCTGCTGATGTCTGAACCAGGAAAGAACATATCAAGCTACATTCTGAGAAAGTCAGTACTATTATAAGCAAGAATTTTGTAGCAATATTGATCAGAAATGTTATACCCTTTATTTCATAAAGTTTTTTTTTTTTGCATTTGCCCAAGTTAGTTCACATTCAGTTTGTTCATTGTTCATCAAGGCACAATATTTCTAAGCTTACCTTTCTTATATTTTCGTTGTTTCAGAGATCCTGCATTATTGATTTTTTTTTCTATTTTAATATTAATTCCTCTATTAATTAAAATAGGTTGGCTACTTTGTAACAGCAAACAAAATCTGCAATCACACTATCTGTAAAACCTGCAATTGTGGCAAACATAGAAGCTGTTGAATTTTAAATATGGCAACTGCTACAAAAAATCTTGCCTTTCACAAAGGTTTAAAAATTTTAGGGACCAAACAAGCATTTGCATCATGCACGGACTGTAAAATATTGGGATTTAGTTCTGACTCTTATTCTTTATTTCTAAAGCTACTGCAACATACACTGTAATAGAACTTGAAGCAGATAAAAAGATAAAGAAAGGAAAGAATAATAAAAACAAACCCCTGGAACAAATTTCTCTGCCTGTAGAGACACACAACATCTACTTTTTTATTTTTTGGTCAATTCACTCCTTTCCATCTCTCCTTTACAAGGAGATACCCACAGCTATGAAATATATTAAAAAAAGCAATAATGTGACTAGATGTATCAAGTGGCTCTAGCACTTGAAGACTTAAATAACCTAAGAAACTCCAGGCCTGGAAGAGGTAACAGATATGATAGGCATACCAAAATATGAATGTCTTGGAGGAGATCAATAGAGAACAATTACTTGCTGTTTCTCACAACACAGTAATCGAAGAAGCAAATAAGGAGCAAGCTTAAAGAAAATGTTTCCCCGTGCACACACCTGATTTTGGAAGTCTGCCGCAGGCTGCAATGGCCACTTCAGTAAGCCTGCAGGAAGTATTTAAGCACATGCTTAATACATGTGTAATACACCCTGCAGGTGCCTTGGAAGCTGCTCCACTACAGGCACGGTTAGGGGTCTCTGAGCCCTGTGTTCCTGGCGGCAGGAGAGGCACAACACATGCACATACCTGTGACACAGGGCCCAGCTGTTCCGGGTCAAGCTAAGGCACAAAGCTCAACTAACTCACCTCTCACTGTGCTTGCTAGGACAGAGAAGCAGAATTTCCAAATACTGAACAACACATCAGAGTGCTTTGGTAGAGAGATTCAGATGATTCTGCTCTCCTGAGGAGGTCTGAAAACTCCAATGGGGAAAAGCTGCAGCGAGCAGGCAGCTTGCTCTCCTGCAACCCTCCTTCCAAGTAAGTCCATGAGGGTGTAAGCTGTTGCCAGCTGATTTGATTACCATCGTCGTAACTCTTCATGCCCTCAAGACTCATAGTAATAAAGACACTGCAATAAAGATGTTTCCTCAAGGACATCAGAAAGCCTAATGAAACTCTAGGACCTGCCCTTTAATCAATTTAAAGTCATATTTGTGTCAAGAAATGTGAGAACAGGAGTTAAAGCATAAGTGAGAGCCAACTGTGGTTCTACATGCCATAACACCCTATCAAATTTGTATTACTTCTGCAATCCATTTTCTTATAATATTTTTTGCCTCAAACAGCTTCAGTTGTACTGCAATAAAATAGATTGAAACAATACAGCCAAAACAGCATTTTTAGACTTTGGCAAGAGCTAATACTTTGTTTCTTGAATTATTTCATAAGTCTTTTGCTGCAGTTTCATCTTCAAAAGCCATTTGATATCGACATTCAGGGCTGCAAAGTGTAAAGCTATCCTAGGCAAAGTACCATCATTTCTTGTGCCCCAATAAAGTTTAGAAGGTGTGAATTGGAGCCAAATTAGGCTGAATAAACATGACAGAAATTTTCTGCTGTACTTTGGCTCTTTGAGAGACAAGGCCAAGAAACAATTTTTGTTTGTTTGTTTTTGTTATTACAAGAATGTAAAGCATAAGCCTGGTATCAGTGCAAAAGCATTGAAATGAAAGACAGGGTTTCCAGAAAATAGTGAACATCAAAACCAAAAAGACTTCCTGCTAGGAATCTTATGTTTTGATATTCAACTTACTGGAAACCATGTTGAAATTTCAATGCAAAGACAGAGTTATCCGCCACTCTGTGCTCACATCATGTTAAGCTTCCAGTAAATGTTTGTCCGCAATCCCTGGACTTCCGAAAATAAGGTGAATCTCAAGTACAAACCAAAGCAAGAACTGCTTTATCCTTGTGATGGGAGGATACAAACCAAAGACAATAGTGGACCCAGCAATACAGCTGGTAATCCTCATGGAGGCTGCTAAATAATAATAGTTAGTCAGGAAAAAAGGCAAATATGAGTGGAATTCATAGGCAGACAGATACCATCAGGGACAGGGAAACACTACTGCCTTGTTGAAATATGACCTCAGTGGGAAAACCACACACTGACAGCCACGTGGAAATGATCAATCTGGAAAAGGTAGAAAGGAGGACTATTTAGATGATCAAGGAACTAAGAGCATCCCCCATTAAAGAAAAATGAGAAAAATAATGCTTGCACAAAATAAGAAAAAAAAAAGAAAAGTGGATATGATTGCTATCTACAGATAAAATAGAAAGGAAGGACAAGAGCAACAAGGATGGAAAGAAGATCTGCTTAGGTTAATGGACAATTAAATTACATAGACAAAATGGTGCAAAACCACTATAAATTAACCTTCAGCAGGAACCTAGAACAATTTAGATATTTGAGCACAGACTTTATGCAAGTCTTTCCACAAGACCAGATCGAATATCATTTCAGATGTAAACAATTCAGCTGTACTGTCTCATTATCAAATTCATAATTGAATATTACAGTCATTTTCCCCAGCCAAGGGGAAATGGCTATTATATGCTATTTTCACAGTCCTCTCTGCATTATCCTATTGATATTTTGGACACCGACTACTCAAAAGAGTGCAAGAACTACTTTATCCTCCTGATACTCTTGGGTATGAAGAGTCTTTGATATACAGCTCATTAGTTAATTGTTTTAATGCTGCATCTTGGAGAAAAACTGGTTTGGACAGCCTTATCTTTTTATGACTATTTTACATGTCAAATGAGCCAGAGTATCCTTGGTTGTATTCATATTCTGTGCTGCACATTTCCAAAGATGGAAAGGTTTTCTTTTTTTTTAATATTTGCAAAATCTTAAATCAATCAAATCAAAAAAAAACAAACAAAAAAACCCCACATGTGATGTGAATCTTCAGGTTGTGAAAATAAGAAATGGCTTACCAGTGCTGGCCAGAGAGGTTCTGCAAAGGATAAGTAAAGGCCCTGAATAACACCTAAGCTATTCCTCAGCAATCAGAGGTGCTGCACAGGGAGGTGACAGGTCTTGCAGTCGCACCGTGAGGAACTGTCTACCCAGCCTCTACAACCTCCCTGTCTCCATAGTAACTTAATACTTCCACACAAACAGCAACAGAGCTGGGGAGGACTAAGATAGCAGCAGTCTCTCCCGCAGCTTTTTTAAAATAAAACAGCTTCTTTCTTGATCTCTTGGATGTTTTTGTGAAAGGTATACTGTGAAAAAGCATCAGTAATTAAATATTTCTTTTGCATTGTGTTCTGAACACACTCTTAACTCCTAGTAGCTGGATGAGGACTGTCATGGCATTTATAACCATTGGCAGCAATGGGTTAACCTACAGCTTAGGAAGGTACAGTTCCTGCTGGGTACTTAACACCGATTATTCTGAATAGGAGACAGAAAGTCTTTAATGCAGTGTGTAAGCTCACCGTGTCCCAGCCTAATTGCTAGATCTGTGCAAAAATACAAACATTAGAGTCAGGACCACAGAGCTATGATTAAAACAGGATGAGGGCACAGGCAGCACTGGACTTAGTTTTTGCAAATTCACTTTCAAATCTGTATTCTTAGCCAATATATTCCTCATTAGGAACCACATCATCAATTAAAAAGCTGTGGTACACACTGAATCATCCTTACTCTCTCAGCCAGGATTTTATTTCCTTCTGGAAATGTACTTTTACATGTCTTGATTCCAGCTAAGACATTGGTTGAGCATACTGAATCAAGGTAACAGAATTGGTACTAACCACTAAACAAATCAAGTCTGTGCCTCAGCAACATTTATATGAAAAGGTATTTTTAATCTGTCAGTAGGAGTAATATTTGGCAGGGCATGTTATTAAGAACTTGAGTTATTTTTGCGCTAAGCAGGACAAAAGTGTCCCACCCTTCCGTTGCAAGCACAGTAAGTGTCGCTCATTCAAAAAAAATCCTTAGTAATAAACAAGGGAAGGAAAACAATTGTTTCACTCCCATATTGCCATATTTCCAGGAGGTATCAGCCACTTTATACAATCACAGGTCTGAAACAATGCAAAGTGAGATAGTTCTTCCTTCCACAACTGCTCTTGGCACTGCTAATTACATGCACTGAAACTTGCTCGTTCCATGCAATGTGCACACCAGGCCCTTTACACAACATACAAAAAAGTGATCTTATAGACTCACAAGTACAGTCCCGAGAGGTCAGATGAAGCTTGCAAAGCAGTTAGTACAAGTATTTTGAGTCTGACAATCGCTGTGCACAGCATCCTTCTCCTAACCCTCCTGCCATTCTCTAGCACTCCCGGGTTCCCTGAATGCAGAGACAGCCACCGAGCACAAGAAAGGGCTTCTCAGGAAGTTTTTCAGGCAGGCAAAATCCCACCAAGCCAAATTTTTAAGGCCACAAGCCCAATTTCTCAGGCCACTGTTTCTTTTCCAATAATGACATGCAAATTTCCCCCCCCCCTTCATCTTGGCATAATGATGAGAATTTTAAGACAGATTTTCTCTCTTGCTTTCCCTTTTCTTCCTTGTTATATGAATCTTCACTCAGGTGGTTTTGAACTACCAGTTGTTTTCTCCCCATCCCAAAAAAAGTAGACAAAAGGTATAAAGAATCAGGTTGAGTTTTGCTAGTCTGAAAGGAAAAAAAAATTTAAAAATGTACCAAAAGGTAAGTGCTGGCAATTATATAAATCTGCCTTAAATTAGATACTGCTTTTGCAGTTGTGTTCATAAGACCACACTGACATGGAGGCTCAATCTACTCTGGTCAAAAACCACGTTTCTCTGGCTTGTGTGATATCTGGCAAAATGAATTTCTGATCCTGACTGATAATTATTAGTAACATTATGTCGTCATTTTGTGTAAGCTTTTTCTCCAAAGCAATTATTTATACAAATGCAAGAATAAAGCCTCCAAGACTCTCCAAAAAGTTGAAAGTAGTTAAACTGTAAATACAGCCACTTTAGACATTCAGGGGAATGGAATGTAGTTTTCATCTGGCTTGTTTTGCTGTTTACTTTTTAATTTAAACAATTTAATTCTAACATGAAGACAGTCAGCTTAACTCTGATTAAATTCTTTATGCATTCTAACATGTATTTTATTTTTAACTTTTTTAGCAAACAGTTTATCGATAGCAAAAGCACTTTATGAATAAACATCAGCATGCTATTGACTAATCTGTAATACATTTGCTACCTATGTATGAAAGTACTATGGAGAAAATAGTAACAGATCTCCCTTCAGTTTTAAGTGTTGCTTTACATAGGTCAGATGCCACAAGACCAGAAGCCTCAGTAGAAATTAATTTATAGAATATGAACTTTCACATAATTACTACTTATAATGTCTCTAATACTTACAGTCGGATGGCACAAGACAGTGCAACACTGACAGACCACTGCCACCTTTGGGAGTGCTCCTAAATCTAACAGAGAATGTTGGATATTCTCTTTTCTGGACATCATTTGTACCTTTCAACCCTTCCTTTTCTTATCAAAATCTTTTCCCATTTCTGTTTTTCTCCTGCTGACTCTTTGCAGTAACTTCTCTTTCTAAAAGCAGTTTTCAAATAATATACCCCAGTTAAAAACAAGTATTTAAGGAAGCTGATTCTGGTGGAGTATTTTCACTACACTAAGACAGCATTTCCCCTTTTAAAAAAAAGGGTGGTAACTCAAGGTCAACATGAACTAAAAACTGAACTACTGTCTTACAGGTCAAGATGCTGCTCTCAGTCTGAGCATTTTACTTAAAAGGCTCAGGTTCTCAGAACAGTTATGCCTGCTATGACCACATGTGAACCTCATTTTACCTCAGGGGATCATTACAGTATAGAACAGATGAAGAGGTAAATGTGCTTGAAAGAATAATTTCTCCATTTCAGGTGGCCACTTTCCTCAAAAGCTGTCCTTGAATAGTTCTTTGGATCTGAAGCTTTCAGAAGCTGAACGCTCTGATACTTTCATCCACTACCAAGAACACGCACATGTCCCTATCTCTGCTTTCAGAACCCAGGCTGAGCACAGCCCTAGCATTTTCCTTGCTCAGTTTCAGGTTTGGCTGTAATACCAAGAGGAAAACAACCTTTTCTCATTAACAACGTAGCTCTTTAAACCAGACTGCTTTAAAATAGCAAGTGGCTCTCCATAGGAATACTGGCTTTGCAACTCTTCTACTCAGGCCTGCAGTGACATGAATAGAGCACTGGTGTCTGGGAAGGATACGAATCCATCCAATGCGTTAAGCGTCACGGTTCACATCTGTTTCAGCAAGTTTCTACATGACCTTATTTCCCATCTGAGACAGGGTCTTCATCCTACACATTATCAACAGCAGCACCGCTAGGAATATTACTTTGCACATGCATGAGCATGTTTTCCTCCCACTATTCCTATTCATTTCTGCATGGAATTCCGTGCAGGGAGCAGAGCTGGCTTTTCCCAGGTCTGGTTTCTGAACATCCAGTGACCATGATGAATGAGCTTGGTTACATAATCAAAACATGTGGGAAAGAGCTTGACATGTGCAGGACAGACCGTGCTCAGAAGGTGCAGCCCAGTCATGGAGATGACACCAGATCAAGGGAAGGAAGCCCAGCCTTAGCCAGTGGCAGCAGAGCTTGTAACAATTAATGGGCCCAAGTCATTAGTGCCTGCCACTATACTTGACTCTAATGTGGCACTAAAAAGAAGCTTCCAGAAATAATTTTTTTTTTTACTTCTAGAAATTCTTCATTCAATCACATCTTGTGTTTACAGTTGTCAGTTATGGATTCAGTTGTTAAGTGCTGAAGGAGTCGTCTTGAGGTTCTCCAGAAGTCTCAGGTATCCTGTGCCTACTAGAGAGGGCACATTCATTAATGTTCATGCCAGTGGCAAGGCCTATCACATTGCTGTGACTGGTGAGACTTTCATTAAGCATGTTAAGTAGTAAAGTTTCAGTCCAGGGTCCTAAGACTGGTGAGTCCTCAAAACACAAGGCGTTCCTATCATCCCAGCATGATTCAACTTGCTGTCCAAAAAAACAGATCCAGCAGCCTTTGATCTTCAAAGATGACAGGGAACAGTCTTTGAGGCAGCCAAATGCCTCTTTCTGCATTACCAGATTGTTACAGACACAGGCAGATGGGTGGAGCAGCCTCTGTGTTCCTACCATAGAAACAGCCCAGTTCTGTGTTAAATTATAGCAGCAGAGAGGAGTACATATGGCAAGTGGGAGAAGAGATCCCAAAGTCAGCTGTACAGCTGCTAGGTGGGACCATCCTCACCATATACATATTGAAGCAGCACTTGTTTTGCTACTCTGAAGTCAAAAATAGTCAAACACAGAACTGGATACTAAACACCCTCCTGCAAAGGACCCTCAGTAATACCTGTGTAGCATGTCAGCATGCCACTTTTGGAAGCATTATATAACATCTGTGGGAATCTCCTGACCTGTTCTTGTCCAAAAGACAACTGCAGCAAGAAATCAGAAACAAAACTGACAAATTACATTACTACACTGACAACAAAAGTATCTTACCTCACCAAATGCTCCTCTTCCAATCACTTTGATAATTTCAAAATCATCTCGGTGAAGCTGCATTTCCTTTACCAACTTTGTGAACGGCTTTGCTGTTTAAAAAAATGAAAAAGGAGAATTCAGTTATAAACAGAAATATTTTAAGTGAAGATAATTCATAAAACAGAGTTCAAAGACTTTGATACAAAGCCTACACAGTTCATTTTTTCAAACAGTATTAGAGTACAAAGAAAAATAATTATAGATTTACAAAAAAAAAATGATTCTTATAAATACTCAAGGTTTTGCTTATAGCTGTAGAAATTACTAGGCTAACCTTCTGTTATCAGATAAATTATCTGGCATATTTATCCACCACAAGAGGTGTCTATGGGCCACAGTCCAAATGCTCTGCTGGAGATTGTGCAGTCTTTTAAATTCTTAGAACTGCAATCAAGGAGGGCTGTGCATGAGGTTAAGAAAAATAAGTACAAGTAGTAGCTGCAGATCCTCTATTTTGTGCTTTTACATCTACCAGGTACAGATTTTATTACAATTCACCTAATAAATCAATACATTCAGCCTCAACTTGTTGCCTGGGCATCAGCCTTGATACCATCAAGCAAACATGAGCAAAGCAGGCTTTGGGAGGATTTTTTTTCCCCACTGAGTCATGTGAAGCGAGGGGGAAAAAAAACTTACTATCAATAATCCGTAAATAAAATTCACACTATTCTTTAGCCACAGGAATAATTTTCTTCTTACGCCAGGTCCAAATTTATCTTTTATTATTTTAACCAGACCAGTCACCAGTCTCCAGAGATAGCCCTCTTTACTCAATAGTAATGATAGAATATCTACAAGATCAAAAAGTCAGAATTTTTACTCTGAACTATACTTTCTATTGGAATCAAGCAATGCTGGCAAAATCTCAGAATCAATATTTAAGTGTTGCAGCCTAAAAGGTGGTAAAGAACTAGCCTTTACTTCACTACAGTGGTCTCAATATTTCTATTTATTCTGATTACAACCAAAACACACAGGGGAACTGTCCTCCCGACTCAACCCACCAAAAAAAAAAAAAAAAAAAAAAAGTTATTCAACATTTTACCGCAAACATTATTAGACTTGAGAGATTAGAAGCTTTTGTAAGTATTTTTTCCCAGGTACAACTGAATAAAATATCGCACATGCACTATTTATGATTCTGCCCACATTCCCACTTCATCCTCTTTGCACTGTGATACAGACTAATAAACAATAACCAAACAGATTTCCCGTAAGAGGGTGTCTGCTTTGACAAAAGATTTGAGATACAAACAAACAAAACCTTACAAACACACAGCAGATACAGAAGTTTGAACTGAAGAACAGTCTCCACTAGAAAGTTTAAGCAAAAAAATCCCCCAAAACTCTCAGAAAATAAAAATGAGTCAATAAACTGAAGAATTATCCATACTGAAGAGTAGCCATGCTTCTTGTTTATACCTGGGAGAAGCATTACTGAAT
The DNA here is from genome assembly GCA_013389825.1 of Crypturellus undulatus. Classification (NCBI taxonomy): domain Eukaryota; kingdom Metazoa; phylum Chordata; class Aves; order Tinamiformes; family Tinamidae; genus Crypturellus; species Crypturellus undulatus. The sequence continues at coordinate 66,528 of VWPW01018729.1, forward strand.
AGGGGTTCATTCACAAATAATATCATTTCAATCTTATGGTTTTAATCTGTTTAGAATGAAATCTAAATTAGAAATCCCATTTTCTGTTTGTATTCCCTACTTCCATATGGGAAATGTTTTTATCCTATCCTTCCACATAGGATTTACAAAAAGAAAAAAAAATTCCTCAGCTGGTATGCCCCTAGCTAAATTTCAGATTCTAACAAATTTAACCAGAAACTTCAAATTTATACCAGTCTAATCAGATATCTATACCCGTCAATACCTCTATGATATATATCAGTTATTTCACAAGGCTCTTCAGCCTCCTTCCACTACCATCAAGCCAGGAAGAGATCAGGAAGCATAACGGCAGATAAAGAACAAGCTAAAAACTCTATTGCCGAGCTGTGGATTGTTAACGCAGCACCAGGCACTACAGTGACCTATGTTTGCCCAACACCAGGTTCTGGTGCTGCTCAGATTCAGAGGGTGGAAATGACACCCAGTTGTTTTCTTTGAGGGATAATCATCTGAGAATCAGATTATTAAATTAAAAAAAAAAAAAAAAAAAAAAAAAAAGGTCATGTTTGGCTATAATCCAAATCAGTAAACAGATTACCAAAATAGTTGGTCAAATAGTTGTAAAAAATGGTCAGTGTAAATTGATTGTAAGCAACTTTCATGGCTGGAAGATAAACCTATACAAGTGTTAGCTGTCCTGCACATTAAAAAAAAAAAAAAACTTATTTCTTGTAATTTTATTATTTGGTCAGGTGGTCATGCTGTTCTTATTTTCCAGTTTTCCGTACTTTGAAGAAATGCATTAAGCTTCATCTCACTAAATTTCAATTTGGTTTATAAATCCATTAAACTATATCAAAGGAAGTGAAATCAATTAGTTTAACATATTAAAAGATAATAGTTTAATTATTATCAAGCATAATGTATACTTATAGCTAAGTAAATAGAAGAAAAATTATTTGTAGAGAAAAGGATTAACTCTATCCAGGAATTGCATTCTTCAAGTTGTTAGGATTAGTAGACTTCATCCTCAAGGACCATTTTAATTCCAAAACCTGCAAGAGTCCTAGGCTGGTCTTGCCTTTTCACCTCAATTTGTCAATTTAGGTACTACATATCAAAATTAATTACTTCAACACATGTAAATGAAAAATGTATTCCCTCCTGAAAGGAAGTCACTATTTTTGCATTTTTATTTATGCTTTTAAACATCGGTTTCTAAGTATTTAGCAAGTCTTGGTGTTCAGAAGCATACCCACTTTATGGTGTGATTCTTGGAAGGGCACCAAACATTCAGTTTGAATATAAAGAATATTAAATTGGCTAGGACTTCCACTGAAATGGACACATTCTTTTTTTTTTTTTTCCCTAAAGCACGTAAAGATTCTTTAAAAAGTACCTAAAGTTGGAAAACAGGACCTAAAATTTACAGAAAGTTGTACAACAAATCATAGCACAGAGGTAATGAAACAGTAAATCTCTTAAACTGATACTTTGCAGACATTGTGGAGAAGAGTTATACACATATCTCTATCATTATGTAGTCTTCTGCTTTCAAGTATTGGATTGCACAATCTTTACCTTTTAATAACTCAAATAACAAAAAAATACTTCTAATTTGCTTTCCTGCTGCTCAATGGGATTGCAGTCATTCCTGATATGCTCAACCATCCAATATCCAAGTCAGTAGCATATGCACAAGTGGGAGAATTGAGTAAGCAGATACATGCTCCAAGAGGTGCAGAGCCATATTGGTCCTCCTTGGCAGAATGATGCCAACTGATACAACTTCTAATATATCATTAGTGAAGAGCACCAGCTTTTCCTTTCACACACAATCAAGCACTGATAAATGAAAATAAAGCATATCACTATTTTGCAAACCAAGAATCCAAAACAAAATTCTCGCCATTTACAGTAAGTAAATTATAATTTGCTGATTAGCTTTGAGCCCAATATTAAATGCAATACTTATGATTCGGATTTAATGTTAAGACTCAATGAAAACATTTCATCCAAGGAAAAATAAAAGGGGAGCATTAACTCTACTGGGGGTTTTGTTGGCAACAATTACTGAATTTTGTTATACATACACACTGTTGTCAGGGTAACTTACCTGTGAGTAAATGCCAGAGTTTGTTTATGCAAGGCTCTGACACTCTAATCAGAATTTGGGACATATTATGTGCAGTATATGCTTATACACATCAGTGCGTCCTTTTCCTCATGCTGCTTTTGCATTATTGCATTTATTAATGTTTGGGAGAAGGAGATTTTCTATAAGGCCCCAGGGGTGCAGGGCATTAATTTTAAGGAACCAAGAAATATATGCTTTTGAGCATATAATGTAAACCAGTAAAAAACTATGTTTTGATCAATATTCATAAAGGGAGGCGAAATGCCAAAATATATATTTTTCAATGAAAACCAGAGTATGTATGAAAAGAAAATTCTCCACCCACAACGAACTGTATGCCAGTCATATCCTCTTCTTCCCTGATGCACTAGATAAGGCTGTTTTATCTGCACAGAAAGAAAATGTAACACTGGACGAGCTTGAAAACAATTTGAAGCCTGGACATAAGTACGCAGGCTTGTGATTTAGGCTTCTTAACAGGTGCACCTGCACTGCAGTCAATGTGTATTATGCGACGTGATCCAAGACACTTGAAGATGGAGCTGTTTCAGAGGGACCAGGCACTACAGGGAGGCCCAGCAGAGATTATCTGAACAGCAGGATGCGACCAGCCAGGTACCCGCTTTGCGCCACTGTCATAAGAACAGCCTGGCCTCTCCAGCACAGCTGGAAGCAAATTTCCTCTCATTTCTGAAAGCAGGTTCAGGGAAGGATGCTAGTATTGTTAACCTTGCGTGAAAAATAAAGCAATGCTTTTCCCAAAAATGTGTTCAAAAAAGTGTAATGTTATGAATTTTTACTTTTTTTTTTTTTTCCTCTTCTCCAGGTTCTGAATCATTTAATTTATATTCTTAATTTTCCTCTCCGCAATCATAAAGGCTATAAACTTCATGGCATGGTGGGTAAAATACTACTGATAGGTTTAGGATGCAATGGTAGACAAGCACTCTGGCTCTAATTTGAGGAAGGATAAGACCCCTGAATATTTTGCTAGGCACGTTCCAAAAAACTCAGAGCCACACACACACACGCACGCACTAAGAGGAAGCCCCAGATAATCAGGAATATCTGATGCTTTGTAGCAACAGCAGCTTCAAATTTAAAGCAAATGTGACAATCAGAACAGACCAGCACAAAGAATCAGAGGACAACTCAGTCAAAAACTGATTTCTGACCAGGTTACTCAGGGCTTTGTCCAGCCAGTTCTCAAAAACCTCCAAGGATGGAGGTTCTGCAACATCTCCAGACAACCTAGTCATATACTTGACTGCCCAGAATCAGACAGTTTCACAGTTCAGAATTGTTCTTGTACATTCTTTAAGTCATTAGAAACAAGATGATAACATTCACAAAGATCTACCTAAAAGACACTTTCAGTGTTTTTGTTGGTCAGGAATTATCTGCCACCACACTGCCTTTATCTACTCACTTCCTTTTCAAAAAGTTATGCTAGGAAACTATGCGAATTGCAAAGTATTAATGTCAAAGAAAACAGAAAGTGTCAGATAATCATCTGAAAAACCATATTCCCACCAGGCACATCCAGTATTTTAAAGATGCTTTTTTCTCTTTGTAGGAAGAACATGAAAGAGAATGGAGCTTTAGCATTTCCCTAACCATTTTCCATAACTTACATTCTAGAAATCAAGCAACTTGTTTGCCCTTTGTGCACCCTTCTCAAAGCAGCAGCATTCCTGTGATATTGCTACTAAAACAGTAGGCTGACAGGTTTAACAAGTCAGTGCTTGTATACATGTCTTGAGAGATACCCACACCCAGTTAGCCCCAACCAGCTTACTAGGGCTGATAAATGCCTTTTACAACCCACAGTTTTGAGTTTTAAAGCAGTACCATCGCCTCTGTACTTGACTGTAAAATTTTCACCTATTAGTATTTTAGAAATGTAGATTTTTCTTATTCTTCCATCCTTTGTTGACTCCAAACTTTTTTTTTCTCATTGCTAGACCCTTCCTCCCTTTTCCTGTGCTAGCTGGTTTCCTCTTGGTCCAATGCATTTTTTTTTTTTAAGCCTGTTTCCTAAGGAAATAAAGGATGTGTGATCTTGCCACTTGGCAACCTGAGTCCATTCCTTCTTCACAGTAACACTTAAATCCCAGCAAGACCCTTCATTCCCTTTGCCAAATTTCACTGAAGTTGTCTGAAGACACCAAGTTCCTCTAAGTTTCACAAATACTGGCAGTGAATAGGAAAGACCCACCCACAATATCACCTCTGCTAAGGGAAAAGGCTACGACAGAAACCTAGCAGCTTCGCTGGACAGTCAGCATACACCAAGCTGCAAACCAGACATACATTGTTGGGGCTATGGTGCAAAGTTTCTGGTATTTTTAGACCGGGGTGTTGTCTGACAATTTCTATTGCTTGTTTCACTTCATCCCTACTATGTCCCTTATTTATAATGCATATTATATACATACATTCATTTCATTTATTCCGTTGCCTTCTAACTCAATGATGTGATCCTTCAGATTTATACAACATCCATTACGCAAATTCAGTAGCCCAAGACTTAGTGCATCCAGTTATCACTACAGCAAACACAAGCTCCACTGGATTAAAACCAAAGAACTTGATCTGGTTATTCATTGCAAAGAGTTTCCAATCCTTGAAGAACAAGGCTCAGATACAGGAAAGTGATAAACAACTCCAAGTGACCTCTATAACCTGAACAAGGTTACCGAGTTTTACAGTCCCTGAATTATCAGTACTTGATAAGACATGTTCTTCTAACATGTTATTTATGACTGAAATGCCAGTAAGAACAGACCAGTAATAAAACACCAGAGACATCTCAATCTGAAACTGACAGCATTCTCCATGAGAGTTAACAATAAAATAGCAAGAGGAATAAGTTTATTATGAAATTTACGATTTTATTATGAAAAAAATGGTATTTAAACACTTCAAGATTCTTTGTAAAAGCAGCACACAAAGGCAACATCCACTTACGGTTACAATTATGAAGTTGGAGTTTGCTTTTCTTCATGCAAGTCTTCTATAGATGTAAAATAAACCACCTGGTCACTTTAAATCAGATATTCTGTTGACACTTAATAAAACGGAGTTTGGACAAGATTACGTTATATAATTGTAAGTGACCGTACAATCTGTAAGTGATCTCCAAAGACTTAAATGGGTATAGCAGTCACTAGTTTTGCTCACAAGTCAAGGCTGGGGGCTCAAAGCTTCCACATTTTGCTTCAGCAGCAGCTCTATCAGGAGCAGGTCTAATACCTCCATTTAGATTCTATATGCCAGCTGATACTATTTTGGGATGACGATTCATGTGAAAAATTTATTATCATGTAAAAAGGTAGTAGCATTAGAAAACACTTTGAAGGGAGAAAAAACAAAAAAAGCACAGTTCTGATGCTGATCTTACTATAATCACTAAGACTTGCTAGCGGAAGAGCAAAATATTTACCTGCAAATATAATCTGTGTTCACTGTTCCTCACTAAGTACACTTTTTGTGCTGCAAACCCTGCAAGACAGAACCACATAGAGGGAATTTATCTGCAGCAATAGGCTGCCGCTTGCCAGCTTGCTGATGAACGACAGCACCGAACATTAGTAGCTGGAGAGCTGCCCGACTAGCCCATTCACTCTTTCATGCTTACAGTGAAAAGATACCAAAGACGATGCTCAAGATCTGTACCAACATGTACTGAAGAATACACAATGTTTCTAAGTAATCCAAGTGACAAACATCCATTTTCATTTCAACTATAACGATCTTGATTCTCTTTGAAAACAAAGCAGCAGAATTTGAACCGCAAAAGAGGAAATGTGCATTGTTTTACCAATGCACAATATGTAAACCAATTGGTTTACAAATACCAAATGATTATCTGCTATACTTTCATGCAAGGGACTGTAGCTTACCTATAAAAAATATAATAGTCTGGTAAAATATAACATGCAAATCAGACCTAAATGTAATGGCAAACACACGTGCTAAGACAGTAGGCAAGTACCATGGACCAGAGATGTACACGAGACCTAATAGCTGAAGTTGTCTGCTCAATATCCCATCTTCGTGTTGTGTTACTCTCATGGAACGATCCATAAATGAGGAATGTAGATTGTGGTCTCTAGAAACAATTCAGGTGTTGTTTGTTATTGTTTTTAAATACCAAACTTTACTTGAGAAGATGGAATCATCAGTATTGAGAATGAAGAAAAACATGATTGTAACTTGCATTTAATCTGGGAAACCTGGAAATGACTTCACATCCACACAAGCTTGATGCATTGTCACAACACCTGGCCCTTTGGCACCCAGACAAATCTTTTTACACAGGATGACACATCCTGAACAAGAAAACCTGCACCTCTGAGTACTAACTGGGGCATTTAAAAAGCCACACAGTAGTCTGAGATTAGATTCTACTCCAGCTCTCCCAGGAAGCTTAACAAAACTCCTAGAGAACTCATGCTTCTGACTGCACTCTGTGGTTCAGTCTTTCACATCTGCCTCAAACTTGCCACATTTGTTTGTGAGAAGAGAAGCTGCTCTGCTTTCCTAGCCTTTTCCAAGAGTCAGAGCTCCTTCAGCAGACTGAGTACCAACCACAGCTCCACTAGTCCTTCAGGCTCTTCAGTCTTACAGCATCCATCATCTGCTGCAGAGAGAGAGACTCTGAATGCCCACAAGTCATAATTTTCTGAACAGTCCCAAATATCAGGTCTTGATTCATATTTGAATTTCATCAGCTTTTCAAAGGTGGTATTTTCCTTCTTCTTCTGCATCACTGAGAACTGCTAAGAAAAGATTACTATTCCACCACAAAATCTCTGTTCTTAAGCAACAGTTGCTATCCAGTGTCCTGTTAGGCGTCCTTCAACCCTTTTATTTTCTTCATGGGAATCAGACTCAGCCCAGAAAAGCACAAGTCAAACATGGGCTCTCTGAATCAGTGATTACCCCTGCAACTAAATCTCTGTCATCCCAGACACTTGAACAAATGAAAGAGGAGTTACTCAACCACTGTAATCCAGCAAATCCATTCTGACACTTAAAGAGATGGTCTCACGTCCCTCTTCTTTTACACAATCATTTCCTTTCTCTTGCCTGGATTATCATTAACGGCCATGCAGTATATCAAGCCAGCGAACATTTCCAGGTAAAAATTAAGTTGTCTATCCTATCTCCTCCACTAAGTCATTCCCTCTCCCTGACTCACACACAGCTGCAGAGGACAGCGGGTCCAAGGCAGCAGGAAGCGGCTGGAGGAAGGCAAGGCCCCAGACTGCATGGATCTGTCTGGGATCAGGGGGAGCAGGGAGCTACTGCACCATTTCTAGTCAGCCCAGAGCACACTTGAACAGGATGATCTGAGGAAGATGTCAAAGCATCATAGAGAAATGGACAGCTGCAAACCCCTGCAATAAAGTCTCTGATAAACAGTTTTATTGTTTTTTCGGTTACTGAATTCTTCTGTCTAGGGCCAGATTTTGCAGGTGCTGGAGATATCCTTGAAACCACAGCAAAGGGAGATCACACATTCAAGCACATCAATAATGGAAACAGTTGCATGCCTCTACATGATTCACTAGTTCCAAACAGTAAAATTTAAATGCTTCAATCTCTTTCCTGGAAATATTGCTAAAATTCAGATTTTACAACATGATGAATGATCTAAAAAGCAGAGTTAAGAATAACTTCAGTACACTAGTTCTGAGGATTACGACAGCTCAAAAAAGACATTTTTCACTCATTTTCAAATTTCAGACCAAAGAAAGCCTCAAATCTGAGCTCACCCAAACTTCAACTATAACATAAACGTAAACTTCAGCATACCTGGCGTCTGCTGCATATCTTACTAAGAAATAAAAAAATTCCAGTCTGATACAATATTGTGCTGACATAAGTTTAGACTTACATTAATTTAACAAAAATACCACAACATCATTGGGCAAAGTTCCAGTTCTCTGACTCCACTCTTTATTCCATCTTAAAAGTAAAGCCTATTGAGAAAAGCAGCATAACCATTTCATCAGTTATTTACAGTAAAACAAATACTTTTGTTTGGTCCAGATACGTGCAAGGTACAGTTGCTCTCTCAAGTAACTGAAGAATTTGTATATCAGCAAGAAACAAAAACCTTCATTTTACATTGGTACTGTCTCAGCACACCTCCTCCTTTATTTACTCTGCTTGACGCTGCTTTTTTCTTCCCCTCAACACAGAGTCTCCTGATGGCAGGAGAAATCCAGCTTATGAGATACTGCTTTTCTCTCATTACACGTTTAGAGTGAATTAGAGACATCGTTCAATGAAACAGCTAATGCAACCTAATAGATCCCAGCAAGCAGAGGGGCAGTTTCACAGACCCATGCTCTGTCCCTGCATCGGCTGTACCATATTTAGCCCATCTCACCTCGCTGCTCCGATTCCACTCACTAAACCAGGAGAAAGCACCAAGACACACAGCAATTGTCTTCATGTAGCTTAGCAAATTGAATCATGTCTCTGAAGGGTCAGAGGGACTGCCACAAAAGCACAAAGGAGAAAGGCAGAGAGGAAAATGAAGTTCTTCTGCAGCGGCAGTGACCTTAAACTGCACCGTTCAGAGGGGCCAAGCAGGCTGCACAAGGGCTCTCTGCTAGTTCGGCTGCTGCAAACTTGGCCTACCCTGAGCAGCTCTACAGTAAATCCAGCATGGGAGCTTATGCAGTCAAATGATAATTACTTTCATATATATATATACATACACATACACACACACACTCACACACACACACTTTTATTCCCATACAAAGCAATGCCACAAACCGAGAAACTAAAGGAATGACAAGATGGGGCCTTAAAGCAGCTTATGGTGCTGCAGAACCATACCTGGTATTTTGTTTGCTGACTCATGCCTGCCAAGCTACACATCCCAAATTGCTTTTAGGTTTGAAGAGTTCCAGTAGCAATGAGAATGTTAAACACAGGTGTGGCAGATCTTTCTCTTCACCTCACTTCCTTTTAAATAGCAGCATATAGCAGGACATTTTCTATGGCATTACACAGCAGGTTCAGAACTTCCTTAGAGCACCAGGCCTAATTAAAAGGTCAACAAGTCAAAATTCTGCCTCCGGAGAGAGCCACAAGGACAAAGTGACATGCAGTTGCTGTAACCAGTGCCTAAAATATTTGGTGTACTTAGACACAGAAGCAGAACACAGAAGATGAGGAACTCTAAATGTGCTGAAAATATTATCAAGTCTAGTTCCAAAATTTGAGTTACACATTTCAGTGAAAGGCTTAAGAGTCCTTCATTTATTTCATTTTGCCTAATTCCACAGCCCAACACTCCTTGAGAACAGGAGCGCCCGCACCAAAGCCTCTCTCATTCTGCAGCAGAAGAATTAAGTATTTAAACTCAATCAAATTATAATGACTGGTCTGGTGGCATTGCAACACCAACGCCAGCTCTCCGCCTTGCTCAGTGGCCTCCCATGCCTCTGGCGGAGGTGAGGAAGAGGAAGTGTGTTGACAGCAGCACTATTGTTCACTCAATTGGGGCACTAAAGGGCCTTACCGTGTTACACAGGCAGCAAGCAGGGCAGGAGCAGGAGGAAAGAGTCCCAGTGGGCAGCCAAGTGAGGGGTGAAACCCAGGGGCTTCACAGCTGTCGGAGCTAGGGTGACTCCTGCCACTTGCTCAGAGAGGGTGTAAAGAAGAAAGGGGAAGGGAAAAACCCTTCTCAGGCTTGCAAGGCAAACCCTACCCAGATCTGTGAGTCTGACACATCCAATGCCACACAACGATCAGATCAATGGCACAGGACCCATCTTCACCAAGCAAGCCAGAAAAACAAGCGAATAGCACCAACAGTTTCCATAGCACCAGCAGTTTCAATAGCACATAGCTTGGAATGAACTTTTTTTTTTTTCTTCCCCAATAGGCTGCTTTGCCATCATGCTCAACTGTGATTCAGCACATTTCAAAACTGGCCTGCATCAACACTCCCACTTTCCAAATAGGACTATTAAAATTTAAATGGAAATAAATAAATAAAAAAGGAAAGTCTGTTTTTGTAGGGAAAAGAAATCTACTAGAAATCTCCAAGTATGTCCAAGATCTTGCCTTAGAGGTAGGTATCTAGATATGGAGTTCAACTGTGGTACAAACTGCACACCAACAGCAGCACAAAGTATTTTTTAAAAAATTCATGACCAAAAACAAAGCCCAAAGGCCTTCTGCACTAGTAAGAAAGAAACTCAGAAGATTTCAAAACTCAGATGTAGCGTTGTGTATTTAAATCTGCTAAAAAGCAGCAAACAGTTATTTTAAAATTTCAAACTGACCTAGTTCAGATTTTTTTCTTCTTAATTAAGAATAAAAAAGAAAAAAATCAAACTTGTTTTGAAACAAAATTTTGAACCCACTTTGATATCTCTAACATTCTGGCCAAGGTATAATTTAGAATATTAGATACAAAAAAATTATTATATTTTCAAATTTTGAATGCTTCCTTTAAATCACCTACAGGGATATCAAATCCTGAACCAGCAAACATGAACTCTTAAAATCCAATGGATTTAGAGTACATCTAATGAACCTTAAAATTGCACATAGATTCTTATTCTGTAAGCACTCTGCATATAAAACCAGAAAAACATGATGCCTTTTTTCCAGAGACATTTAGAAGCCTCTAAGCAATCTAAATTAGCTTTTTAGTACAGCTGAGATGAAGTTCTTCCTTGTTCTCTTCCCCTCAACCTCTAAATTCCACATCCCAACCTCCTACCCCACTTTTTTCCTTTCCTAGTTTAGATACAATACACCAAATCGGCTCTCTGCCCCTTGTTCTCAATTTGGGCACAGCATAAAACACACTTTTGCATTTGTTTTAGTTTAATACCTTTAAGCCCATTCTTCCTTCATATTTTTGCCATTTCGTCTTTCAAAAACTCTTAAATGCAGTTTCTGGCTCATGATTCTGGATAATTTGTTAGTCTCCAAACCAAGTGTGAGACCACATTACCACACAATTTAATGGAAAATAAAGTGCATGCTATGAGACTTTCCCAAGTTTCTTGCAGACTCCTGGAACACTTACATCCTCCACCCTGCAATTCCAGGTGTAACAGACCTATTCTGCTCTGCCCATGTGATCAGATGCAGCCTACGCTCGAGGTTCTTCCTCTTCCTCACAGGCACTTGCAGCCAGCAGGAAAGTTGAAGTTACACAAGTTGAAGTCTTGAAGTTACTTCAATTAAAATACAGCAAGAATTTCAATCACCATACTTTCTAAATATCATATATGCTATGTCTTTTTGCCCTGTTCCTCCATTCTTCAAAGTGGACACATCAATTGAGGACCATCCCAATGAGTTTTTATATCAGATATATCATCTGACATGGCATTTTGCATTTGGGCTTCTCACTTTAAATACATCTTCCCAGTTTTCCACACTCCTCTCTGAATTTCAAGGTAAGATCATCTATATGCCATCTCTGTAAGAATTGCATATTCCTTTGCCCATTTATTTCTGCCCACTTAAGTAGAGAATTCCTACTCCTAGCTCATTTAAGGACCATCTAAGCAGGACTTACTGATTTGAAAACAGAAAATGAAGTATCATTAACATATAAAACAAGCTTGTGCCAGGCTAGCAATTTTAAACTGTAATCTGTACTACAGGTCCCAACGTTTTCTTTCACTCTTGCTTCAAAATAACAAAATGCTTCAGTACAATGCATAGCAGTACAAATGCTACTGGAAGACCCTGTCAGTGTAGAATAGCTTTTTGATTTTCCCTTTTCCACAGTACAATTCTTGAAGGACCCATCAAGGTGCATTAATTTCCTTTCACACATTTTCTGACATAGAGAAAAATAAATGGCCTCTGAGGAGGCCACAAAACACTTTTTTAAACTGTGGCAAGCTAGTAGAGATGAAATCAACTATTTACAGAGAAAAGCCATTTTTGGACCTCTTCCATTTCATTGTGGATCATTTTAAGCTCTAACCCATTCCTTTTTCCTCTTTTTCCACATAGCATTTTGTATTTTCCTTTACCATTTTATCTCCAATATCACCTACATAAGCCTTGGCTACTTCGACCATTCAGGGATTGTTTCAGCTCTTAAGTCATTTTTAATACTTGTGAAACATACAGCCCCAAAACTACAATCCTTAAAGGATTGTCAAATTTGCATTCTTGATTCTGTAGTTCAGACACCAGTTTATTTTTGATGCCAATATTGTCGAGCTGAGGCTCAGTATTTTCTAATGGAAGAAAGCCTGGAAGAGACTTAATCTTTATAATATTCTTCAGTACGTCATCTCCGAGATTCTCAATATTTGTATTACTTACATCCTTTTTGTTAGTCCATGTATAAAAAGTACACAGGACTGCTTATTGAGTAACACATCATTCCATCTTGGGTTGTCACTGTGAATCCAGCAAAGACATAACAGCTGCAAAAAAAGAAGGCTTAAATCTGTTGGCAGTTGCATAGCCTTTAGAATAACATTAAAGTTTTCGTCTAGCTTTCATAAATAGGTGCACCTACAACACAAATTAAACAGTCGTATCGAAGATGGACATATCAAGCAGAATGTAGGGAAAGGAAGAACACGCTTACAAAGCTTCCATTTTTGTTTTTTGACCTTTATAGAAGAGAGTTCAAGTTTTGAAGACTGTTCTTCCAGCAACTGCCTTAATACTGACATCTTAACAGATAAGCAGTTTCATTTTTATTATAATTTCTAGAAGTTTAACCCTTGCTTCATACCTACTTTGAATTTAAAAATAAAATTTAGAGCTTTAACAAATAACCATGGAACCTTTAGAAAAACTATCAGGAACAGCTATGTGTTGAACTATTCTACCCTAGTATTTGCATAAGCAACAAGTGTCATTTTATTCCAATATCCATCACAGTGTTCAGGCAGACATTCTTACAGACAAATAAGAACATAGCAAATTTTATTGCAAGATATTTTGTGATACCGAGTAGTTTGTGCAGTAGCTGACAAATATTCAACCCAACTCTCTGTTCAGCTGCATTTTAAGGGCAGAGAAGCCAAGGAGTGTTTACAATTGGATTCCATGAAATCAAAATTTAAGAAGTTGGCTGCTTTTAAGAAATCACTGTTGGAAATGCATTTCCAGAGAATTAAAAAGTCATTTAGGAGTCTCATGCTTCTTGCATGAGCATACTTTAACACAAAACAAAAAAAAACAAAACAAAACAAAAAAAGCAAACAAAGGAATCCTAGCAGGACTTTCAGTAATAATAGAAGAAAGTTTTCTTTGGGTATTATTAGTTCTCTACTCCTTAAAAATCTTACTTATCACACCTTTTAGGACTTAAATCTTGACATAACGTTTTCCTTAGAGTACAGGCTACTTGGCATTTCCAGAAGGCATGAAGATGGCTGTCTGACCACTGCTGCAGAGTATTGATGAACATTAATGTCTAAGTGATGCTTTTTCAAGCCCTTCCGAATTGATTTGTAATTATAATACCTACTTCTTTTGAATTGAAATACTGCAAATTTAAATCCAAACTCTATAACCCCTTGCTGAGGAGCTGTATTTCTGGACAAATGTTAAAAGATTAAAAGTAGACAGTGCTGATTTCCTCTTCCATGAATTGTTACGCACAGCTAAATTTATTTCCTTGCCAATGAATCTTTTGCCCAGAAATGATAAGTAACATTAACACCAGGAATCCCTCAGAAAACATAGCAATGAGGTTCTTAAGTGTTATATGGGACATGATGGGGGAGGGCAAGATGAGATAGAGGAGATTGAAGTAAGAAGTAGGTCTTGTCCACGCATCTCTTTTGCTGAAAGATAATCCATTATCTTCCACCAGCTGTCACCCATTTCAGAGCTCCCCATAGAGAACTAAATTACTGGAGCACGTTTCTCCAGTAAAATCTTTGTGTTATTCATTCTGTAGCTATCAAGCACACACTGGAAGTAACAACTACATTACCGATGTGCGCACTGATACACTGGAATCACCAACACACAAGATCAGCGCGCTCGTGTGCAGCTGCATGGTTGTCTGGAAGACTTTGCTGAAAAGTGGTGCTTCTCTAAACAGAGACAGCTGGTAAACAAGAAGAAATAAAAAGCCTGAGTAATTAAACAAATGAGGAATCTGAGGACTTGAGGGGAAGCACACTTCTCAGTTTTACGCAGTGAGATTTGGCCCGAGAAGAATTTACTGCCATTACTTCACCCATATCATTTTTTTCCCCCTCCAGAAAAATCTGTACACTGTGCAGGTACATCCCAACACAGAAGCAACATGCTGAAGCTAGAACTGAGATGGAAACAACATTTATGCATCAACCACAAACATCAAACATTGCTAAGTGCTTAGAACTAAAGAAACTGCAAGAGCTACACATGATTTTGAACCAAGTTCCCTCCGAAAAATTAGTGCACACAATATATTGCTCATATGCAAACAGAATCATTACCTCCAAAACACAAAGGATCATTATATTGTACCTAACTCTCAAAGAATGCCTTTATGAAATAACTGATTGCATATATTCTCTGATAAGGATGCCTACAAAAATGTAAGTATTTAAGAATCATCACTATTTCAAGAAAATCTTATTATTTTTCCAGGAAAAAAAAAAAAAAAAAACGGTCCACAGGTGCTCGGCTTCAAGCAGCACATTCAAACATACAGACAAATTCACTGCAGGGAAAGTCATGTGTCACCTGATGACATTAAACAACACACAACTGAAAAGAAAGGAAGGATATTGGGTTTTATCTCGCTTACATATGTTATCCATATTTATTTTTCTTATTGTGCTATTTTCTATGTAGCAATATATAATTTCCAAAGCACTGAAATTGTTGTGGGTCTTGTTTGCAGTAGTGTAAGAAAGAATAGCAGCACCAAAAAAAACACATCTGAAGTCCCATTTGCAAATACATTATACAAACTCTTATTTTAGAGAGAAAAACAACAACTAGTGAACATTTCCCATTATATATTTCCAGCTACGAGGAAAATTTTAATTTCATCCACTTGTTGGTAACTGCTTGATCAAACTCATACATTGTCAGATACAAGATCAGTAATTCTGCTAGAGATCCCTTCACTGTACCATTCTCATCGAGCAGGGCAGGTAAACCTTTACTTTCCAAACAAGATTCAGACTTTCAATCATGCAGGGATAGCAGGGTTCTCTGAAGAGTATGTGTAACAAAGCTTTAAAATATTTTAACTGTTATCAAGCTAACAGCTAGACACAAGGAAACCAGCAGTAAACATAAAACATGGGTTCAAAGTCCTTAAAAACCTGTTCTGGCAATTCTGTTCCAGGAACAAGGAAATTTACTTTTATTTAATAAGTGGTAGAACAACATGAACAAAAATTTTGTTCAGTTCCCTATCAATTACAGGCCTAAAATTTAGTTAAAATTTTGCCAATACTTATATTTAGACCACATGCTAAAGTGTCAACCAGTCAGGGTAAACAGTTGAATACTAAATAAATAAATGGTGGCTTTATGCAAACTGTTTGAACGACTTAGTAACAAAATGAATCTATTTCACATATTTTTCATTTTGAGACTTATGAACAACAACTCTTCCCACTTAAACAAATGTTATTGAAGAAGATATATAAATTGGCTAGCACACACACAAAATTGGTAATGCAGAGCATAGATTAACTTAGTTTGGAAGAGACCTGCAGAGGTCATCTAGTCCAGCATCTTGTTCAAAGCTGAGCTGATGTCAAAGTTTAACCATGTTGCTAAGGGCCTTGTCCAGCTGACGTTTAAAGATCTTGTGTGACAGCCTACGACTGCTCTGAGCCCTCGTCCCAGGGCTTGACAAGCCTCACAGTGAAGAATTTTTTTCCCTTAGTCACTAAGCAAAACCTTTACATCATTTAATACTACTTGCAAGAGCAGTAAGAATTTACACCAGAATAGGAGAAACTCTGATTTTAATTCAACCAGGCACCTCTGCTTCTGAGTTGAGTCACTCAAATATACTAACCTTCACCTTTGAAATTAATTACTGCCAGATAAATCATTAAGAACTATATGAGACTCTGCATCACTGAATTATTTTAAAGTGAAAAATCTCCCTTAAAATGTCAGGTTTTTTGTATCTATAATCCACCTCAGATGCAAACAACTTCAGGATGCATAAGAACTGTTTATTTCCAGACATGGATTTAGACCCAATTGGTCAAGCCTGACCAGCATGACCATGTTCACCCCATACTACATCTGATCCAGTAATCCTGCCAGCCCTTCCAAGCAAACACAGAACAGTAACCACAGTTCAGTCGCCCTAATAACCAATAAATACTTCCAAGGGCAAGATAAAGACAGTC
Source organism: Crypturellus undulatus (assembly GCA_013389825.1). NCBI lineage: Eukaryota > Metazoa > Chordata > Aves > Tinamiformes > Tinamidae > Crypturellus > Crypturellus undulatus. The sequence goes on from VWPW01018729.1 coordinate 83,019, forward strand.
TGTGAGCCTTGTACAGCTTCCACTTAGGTGGCCTGACTGCACACTCTTCCGTACCTGGCCAGCTGAAAAGAAGAAGGAAAAAAAAAAAAAATAAAAAAAAAAAAAAAAAAAACAAAAAAAAAAAAAAAAAAAAAAAAAAAAAAAAAAAAAAAAAAAAAAAAAAAAAAAAAAAAAAAAAAAAAAAAAAAAAAAACACTCAAAGCCCCATGCTCTTTGATAATGTAATTGTTCTAAAATGAAGTATTAAATTGCTAGAAAACCAGATGTTTCATTGATTTCTTGATGTTGACAAATGAAAATAAAAGTAATTTAATTTCCCTCTGTAGTGATACCATGTTACACGACTGGTGTCCTGTAACAGGACACTTTACTATAACTAGCTAAATCTGGTTTAGAAGGAAAGTTTTGATATTTCTCCCCTGTGACAAAACAGGATAAGTCATCAGCAAGTTATCAGAAAATCATGCAAAGATGAACTGTTGTGAACTTAGGAAAAATACCATGTTAGCCACGCAAGGCATAAAGATTTTCCACCGCAAATCCAGACTTCACCTTGCATTCATATCCTCTTTTTACGAGCTATCAGTTAATCCATGAATTTCAGAACATATTTAGCCACTTGCACATGTAAAGCATTTGCTTCTCCCTTTTTTTTTTTTTCCCCTGTAGTAAGGGAAATAGAGAGAAGTTTGCAAGTGTAAAAGGGACTTTTCATTTTTGGGCAACAAAGGGGCCCCAGGGCAACAAAGTCACCCCAAAAAGAAGCACTGCCAGCATGCAGTAATATCGCAGGTGGCATACAAACTAAGAAAGAAAATTTGGAAGTTGCATTCAAATTTCACCCATGGACACAGATCGGATGATCACAGACTACATAACAGATATGCAATTCCTTCATTTAAGATTTTCAGGACAAACGTGCCACTCAGATGTGATTACCCTTATGAAAAAGGTATATTGGGTTCATCTTTGGGTCTGATGTTTCAAGAATAGTCAGAAGCCAAAGTCTTCCCTTATGCAAATCTAGGCTGGAATAAAATGAGATGCTACAACTAGAAAGCAGATTAGGAGAAAAATTAAAACATTTAACTTTTCTCACCTTATTTTTAAGCTTATGAGCCATATGGCTGGACTGCAAATCTGTAGAACATACACACTATGTTTATCTCTTAGCACTACCAGGAGAACGTGGCCATTACACACAGAAACTAGGGGAGTTTCCTCTGGGAACCCTGGAAGAGGGTGTGTTGTTTTCCTCTCCCCTCTGGTCTCCAGAGGGGCACACAGGAAGCTCCACTAGGCAGAGATGTGCACAGAGGAAGGACATGGATGGGTAGGACAGGAGGAAGTGGTGCAAGGAACCACTTTGTCATCTTTCTGTACCATCAGTATACTTGCCATGCCTCATTTTTAATTGAAGCTTTTGAACCAAATTAAAACACAAATCATTTTTATGCACATTCAGAGAATTTCTAGCAACACAAAAGTTGTTCCTCAAGTCCCATCTATCAAGAGAAGGCATACAGTTTACTTCCTAGACTACTAGCAAGGGAACCACAAAACACCACAAAAGCATACTAGTACAGTAGATACCATATTTTGGGCAAAGTTAAATCTTCTATACAAAATTAAATTTAAAAAATCATGCCCCATGAACACCACAAACAGTACCGATAAAAGCATGGTATCGTTAGAATAGCTGCAACTCTGCTTTAAATCTAACCTAACTAATGTATATTATTGAGTATACATTTATGAATTTAAATCTGGTTATCATTACTTTATCTTGCACTGATTTTTCTGAAGACTAAAAGATTTAGGTCGAATTCAAAGCCCAGGCAGAAATTTGTATTTTTTTTTTAAATCGTCAATATGTAAATCTCATTAAATTAACAAAAATATGTTGCAAATAAACATGGTAATAGCTTTGTGAAGGTCTATTATTTTATGGCAAAGAAAAATTATACATTATGATAAGCATCTGGGAGAAGCAAATGATTTGGGTCATCAGGAATTGGTGGTGTTACTCATTTCTGTTGACCTTCCTGGGAAACACAGCTATATACATAGTCAGTGCTTAATGGTATTGCACTTAAGCAAATTAAGAACTAGATCTGGGCCTTTATTAACATATACCTGATTAATAAACTCCATACATTTTTAGGGATTCGGTATTTGGTATGATCAGTGCCTTTCAAAGCTCAGACTCCTTTATAGAGGTCTTGAACTGGGTATCCAGAGGTACCAGTTACATTTGAAGCTTTAGGCCACAGTTAAATAATAACAGGTTGCAATGTTAAGACCCTGATGACATGAATGACAGAAATTAAGATCTCAGGCACTCCAGGATGCCTAGGGCCCCAGTTGACAGTGATGGATGCACATACTGAATCTGAATGCGCCATAAGTGTTGCTACAGGTCTATGATTACCCAGGTCTATGCAAAATCAAGGCTTAAGAAGCCAGCATGCAGTTGCACACTGGAGAGAGCTACATTCATTATAGGGAACAGAGGTCATTAAAAATGAGAGGTTGCATTCCAACAATCTGCATGTTGATGAAAAATACAGTGGAATATTTTAGCATGAGAAAACAGTTAAAAAGAACAGTTCCCACTGAAGGACAGGGCAAATGCACTTTAAAAGAAATATTAATATTAGAGCTTCAGTCAGATACATTAGTGAGCATGATATAAGCTATTCAGTAGCTGTATTAAGATTAGATTGAAATTCCCTAGTGTGCCTTGTGAAAGATTCAGAAAACAAAGTCTCAACCATTTAAGGCATTATCAAAGGCACAAGTCTAGTAATAAGCCCTTTCCCTACTTTTCCAAATAGATTTGCTTGTGGTCCATCATCCTGTTCATCTTTTCAGGCATGGGTAAATCAAAACATAGGAAAATGATTCCTAACCATAGGCACTATATTCTGCTAAGGGCTCCAATATATTTGTGATTTTTTATGCAAGCATTATAATTCTTCTCTAATATTCCTCAAAACAGCTGGCATGAACTGCTTAAAAATATAGGAGACTTAAAATGTAAGATTCTTCAAACTTGTAAAATTTAAGTACTTCTGGCAGCCCCAAATAACCTCAGCCACAGACCAACATTTCAAAAAAACAATACATCATTATGTAATCATAAAGCAAAATTAGCTTGCTATAGAAAAAAATAATGAAACAAGTCTTTTCAGTTCTGCCTCGCAGTTAAAACCATTTGTTTTTAGTAGGTGTAGAAGAACTGACTCACTCCCACACATGAATTATTTGCAAAAAAAGGTTAGTTCAACCTCAGCTGATTTAAAAAAAAAAGTTCATTGCCCTGAATCTGCTGACTAAACCAACATCCAGACACTTTCTCTCCAGTGAAAATGCATAACTGGTGCCAACCACAGGAGGACATGTAAGTAGTATTTCCTTGGAAAAAAATCAACTGATAGTAGTATATCACCTGTGAAAAATATTAAAATCACTTACATTTTAAGAAACAAGTCAGAAGAATGGTAGATTTATGGAATGCTTGTTGTCTGGGAGGATGTCTTGTACATGATCTTGTGCCACAAATAAAGAGACTATTAGCACAGATTTGTCCTTGTGAAGACAAATTTACCAATCACTTCTTTACTTCCTCACTTTTCACATACAAAGTTCAAATATAAAGATACAAGTCATGGCCTTTAACACAACCACACAATCCAGTGCTCTGTGAAGACAGTTGCTATTTATTAGCAACTCTGCCCACAGGAAAAAAGTGATGCTGAATTCCTCCTATAAGACAAGTGACAAGCTGTGCCTAAGATGGCTGTCATTTTAACCGCATATGCCAATGTATATCTCATCCTCCAAACCACGTTCCTTTCACACTGTCAAAGCATCGTTTTGGCATGCAATGCCAATGCTTTGCAAAATAAAACATTACAGTAAAACTCATATTAAAAAAATATTGCCTTACTCTTAAAAGAACAGGTTAGAATAGGTACTACAAAGGATCCATCATACATATAGCAACAAGACTGAACCTCAAGCCTTCAGATCTCTAACCCTGACTACAATTCTACCAAAGCCAATAAGGCAATTTTTGTGACTCTTTGACAAAACAGAAGACAGCAGAACAAGTTGACATTCAGCCACTTGTTCATCAGCTGTCTTCATTATCTAACCAAGCTCCCTCCTTCTTACGCCCAACAGGCATTTCATCCACTGCACAGCATCTGCATGCACAGAGAAGGAAGGATATTAGGCTAGCAGAGGATAGGGATGCTTCCTGGCTTTCTAAGGATATTTCTGCACGTTGGGGAAGACTTTTAAAGGGACAAAAGAGAGGAATTTGAAAATTAAGAAACCATGAAGTTAAGAGAGAAAGTATTATCAAGTGTCACTCTTTTCCTATGGTCAAAAAGGCCACCAGAGGAAAAAAATAAAAACAAGAAGTGTCTCACAAGCAGCTGTCAAGGTCTGCCACATTAAATTCATCTTAAAAATAGTTTAAAATGGTTTCTGTCCTCTATATGCTCAGCCACATAGCATGTTTTCACCTTTACCTTGAGGTTTTTACATCAGCATCTGTAGTCACCTTTACAGCCAGTTTTGAAGATGCTCTAATGCAGGGCTAGGAAGACCTATTCTCAGACACACCTACACTCAACATTGACTTTCTGAATGCAACGGATTTCAGACAGAGAGAACAGAGGCTCTGAATTCTTCTGAAGGAATGACCACCCTGCAAGACTCATGCTTTCATCTGAAAGCTCAAGGTACCTCTTTAAGGAGAGGCAGAGGGAGGAGAAAGCAGGTTTGGGGGCAGACCGACTACTTACAAAGCTTAGAGTCCTATTTTTGAACTTCCCAACAGTAGGATCCAATACCTTAAGTACCAATCCCTACAGTAATCCAAAGCTACTGATTCGTAATTCACTGCACTGAGGCATCACAGCAGCAACTTATCCGATGAACCTTCTGTGCAAGACCTGCCCATCTGTACTCCAGCTCAAATATAATAGGCATATTCCCAAACGTGGCAGCTTGAAGTTAGGCTTGAGAGGTTGCTGGGAGTGCTCTGCATTCTCCTCTAGCCCAGAGTAGGAATATATTCTGCTACTACAACAGCATTCACTGCCTATTCACCCATGCTGTCTCCAAGCTCTTGGCAGGGAGTGGCTGGCTGACTTATCCATGCTATTCACTGGCAGTCTTCTTCCTTATCCCCAAAACTTCAGCCCCAAGAAGTTCTTCTCACAATAAACTGAACACTAGCCAGCCCCCTTGCACAAACTGAGAATGCGGAAGACAAGCTGTGAGCCATCTGTTTGAATGCCAGCTTATCAGGTGGACAGTCCACAGAAGTATCCTGTACAAGGAAAAAAAACACTACAAGGAAAGGAGAAATCACTCAATTTCTGACCCATCCAAACTATTCTGAAATTGGTTTGGAGGTGTTCTCATAGCAAAGACTATCACACAGCCCAAGAGTGAGACAGCATTGAAACAGCTATGTGGGAACTTGTGCCATCTTGCCCCCAGCAGCAGACTAGCAGTGCAAAACAGGGTCAGAGGAAACAAAAGCTGAAGCAACAGCATCTATGAGCGTTTTTCAACACAAATAAAAGCCCATTCTGGTCAGATGCTTCTCTGAACATTCTCCCATGGGGGCTGAACGGAGCAGCCAGTTGTGCCAGTCTCTGATGCCTGGAAGAGAAGGGCAGCAAGCACCAGCTACAGGCAGCAAAGAGCTCCTATAGAACAAGGTGATGTCAGGCATGCAGGCAGATGGGGCTGGCAGCCCTGCAAGCACCTTGCTGTTCTTGGGCTCCAGCACATCTGGCACTGGATAACACAAGATTAAGATCATTTGGCATGACTGAACAAGGTGCTACATGAAGAACATCATATTCAAAAACCAAAAGAGAGGCGATTACATGCACTGCAGTCTTGTTGCTCCACCATTCATGCAGTTCCATCCTCACCACGTGGAATAAGAGCAAGCAGACTCCTTTTGCAGGGAGCCTTTTAGGTAGTGTCTCTCCAGTGCATGCATCATACTACTCTGCAGCATCTCAGCACCAGTGTGAGAGCGCAGTCCATCCAGTACCTCCAAAGGCCACATACCCTCCTCAGGGCTTGTCTTTTGCAGAATGGCAAGACCGCTTTATGCAGTATTTATTAGCAGGCTGAGATAAGGGAAGTACTGCCATGTACAGTGTTTTACAGGACTTCTGATAGACCAGAAGAGCTAGGCAGCCCCAGCAGCTCACAGTAAGAAAGTATAAGCAAATAAACAGGACTGTTAGGATTCTTCTTTATTTCTCAATCTAGGAGCAGCACATGTAACAGCAGTTTAAAAAACACAGAGCACAGACTTGGCAAATTCCTCCTGAACATGTACTGTTAAGGTTACACTCAAGTCTGCTATGCAACAGACTTGGATTCAATTCCCACTAAAAATATGGAGCGTTATTTCAATATCTATTATATAAACAATACAATGATAGTCAATTAGATGAGACTTTATTTGATGCAGATTACAAATAAAAGTAAACTGGAAGAAAAGGACTTTTGAATTTCTGTAGTTCCACTTGCCCTTCTCCAAAGACAGTCCAAATAAAAAAATATATATTATTATACTTTGAGCACAGGGAAAACAGTACATTTGAGAGCTCCATTCGCCATGGGAAAGCCACAACTGCCAAGGTTAAAATGGCAGATTCTCACATTTCTAAGGAGATGGCAGTCACCGCTGCCTGCAGGAAAACAGCCACACCCGGTTCTCTTCTGCAACCAGGGTAGGAAGGAGGTTTGGAAGAAATAAGCCTGTGGCAGGAGCACCAGGAAGCAGCAGTAGATATACAGCACAGAAGCTCTGAGTGCTTGGGATCACCCATCTCTGCCAGTGAGGCACACAGTTTCTTCAGAGGTTCTGCAACTCAGAAGCTGTCCTAATTCTAACAGGATAAATGCAGGACTTCATTCTGCACTCCTTGATTCCTCTCTCCAGAATATAAGCACCAGTGTGTGGGTCTTGGAGAGATGGAAAACCCTCAACTCAACATCTCTTCTGCATCCAAACAACCAGGATAAAAACTGTGCCTCATGTCTGAATGCCACTTTCTCTTGCAAGTTAAGGATGCAAGTGACCATGCTTAGCCATGCTGAGGGCACTATTAGCCATGTGAGGGGTGTAACATCTTATACCAATTGCAAATCCAGAATAGTAAAGAAAAGCTAACTAAATAACTTGGCTTAACTTAACTTTAATATGCGGCTTATTTCCACTGTCAGGGATAAGTCTTTATTTTGTCAGAATGAAATTCCTTGTCTCTAGTTGATAAAGCAAAATGCTCATCTTCAAAGTACAACTCAAATAGCTAATTGCAATCTCACGCCACCACAGATGCATAACAGGACACAAAACTTGTGCACATCAATCCCAGATTTTAACAGAAAAACAGACTGTAATTAAGTCTGCACATCTTGACACGAGGGAGATTAGCATGTTTGGCATGGTATTTTCCTTATTAGCTGGAGGCAGAAACCAGTTCCTTGTCAGTGGAAACACACTGTGAGGGCATTAGGACACAGATAAAAGGTGTCTTGTTGTTGGCATTTATTTGTTTTTAACAGCTTGGAGCACCCTATCACCTTCAAGAGCTTTAAGGGGATTCCTTGCTGATGGAACATAGATAGACAACAGTGCAGATTTAGGCCCATCCCCTTACCATAAAGGGCCTGGATTACAAACTTTTATCCCTACTCCACAGCACCAGATGGTAGCTCACATACATTTCAATTATTTATTGAATAGGCACTTTGTTACACTAGGTTAATCCCATGTTGCAGTAAGACCTGCATACTGTTTTTATTGCTAGCTGTACTTCTCATCAAGTCAGTAACCCTTCCATACTCAGCAAACAATATATACAATTAAAATAAAGAATTTTATAAACAATTGGATAATCTGCCTCTCCATCACGCAGAACATAACAACATGGGGATCAATCAATAAACACCAACAAGCACCACCAGCACAAGTATAGATAGAAAGGCATCATTCTTTGACCTGCACCACATTCTTTCCCCAATTCCAGAACCTAGAAGTATGATCGCAGTCTGACACATCACATTTAACATTTGGCAGCTGCTCATTCAAGCCATCAACCTGAGAATAAGGGTAGAAAACCAAACTGCACTTTGCTGAAGATGTGCTGAGCTCCCACCCAAAACAAATACCTCAAGCTCCCCCCGCTGCAGCCGCTCGGGGCAGATATGATAAACTGGTTAATTATTCAGTTGGCAATCACATTACTGACGTCAGTAGAAGAGTCCAGGAAGTGAATCCTCTTAGTTTGTTAGTATATGACAAAGAGTGGTGGTCCCCACAGAAATTAAGGAGAACCAGCTGTCCCTACGTGTTCAGGCAGTAGCCCACATTACCAAAGACCCACATTTGCATCGACTGGAGTGAATCAGCCACTCCCCCTCCCTTAGGAAGCCCTTTGTTTTGGTTTGGGTGTTTTTTTTTTTTTCCGAGAGAGAGAGATCTTTAAAAGACCAATTAACTGTACAGGCGGGGAACAGCTGATAAACGGGACAATACTTGTGAGCAACGATCTGGCTCTCCACCCTTCCCTCCAATTCTCATCCCACGGAGAAGACAAGTCACCTTCAGCCACGAAGGATTATTCACAACTTACTCAGCTGAATAAACCAGCCAGACACTGTGACCACTTTAACAGGGACCCACTTAAGGGACACACCAGAGATGGATCTCTGCCACCCACATACCTGCAGCCAGCAGTTTCAGCTAAGAACATAGAAAACTTTTACCCCAAGCATAAACAAGATGCATATATATGGATATGCACGCTAACATATAAATGTGCCTCTCTCTATATATTTTATCTGCATTTCCAGCTGTTGAGGGTTCCTCAGGCTGCTGAGCACTAGGAAACCATCAGTGAAGGCTGCTGGAGGCTGCCTGGCACTACCGGGCCCTCCGGGGCGGCCCAGCCGGGGGAGGCCCCGCGAGGAGGGGCGGTTTCCCTGCGGCCTCGCAGCCTCCCCGGCACCACGGGGAGCCCCAGGCCCGCCTGCCCCCGGGGGCGGGGAGCGCTGGATTAACCCGACGTTTCGGGTTAAGCCAGGCGGCTTCCAGGCCAAGGGCATCGCAGCGCGAGCGGACAGCGCGGCCGGGCCCGGCTGCCGCGTCGGCGGGGCCGGGCCCACAGCCTCCCCGCGGCGGCGCCGGGGCCTCCCCCATCCCCGGCCCGGTCCCCCGGCTGCCGCCTCGCCCGCTGCCGGCGCTCACCCCACTCGAGGAAGTCGCAGACGTATCGGTCGCGGCGCAGCGGCGAGTCACGGCTGCACTCGGCGTAGACGCCGACCAGGAGGTCGAGCAGCGTCTCCACGCTGAGCACGGCCTCGTGCCGCTGCGGCCCGTCCAGCAGCAGCTGCTCCAGCCGCTTCAGCCGCACCTTGGCCGACATGGTGCCGGGCGGCGGGCGCTCGCCTCAGCTCGGCCGCGCTTCAGCCGCGCCGCCTCCCGCTCCGC
>VWPW01018730.1:0-26093 GCA_013389825.1 Crypturellus undulatus
TGCTGGAACAAACCTTGTCCCGCTGTAAAATAACACAAAATTCAGCTCACCTCGGCGGCCGGTGCGTCTTCCTCCATCCTGAGCGCTCGGCTCTCCCTTTTCCCAACATTTTCATGATGCCCTTGAGCTCCGAGGGCTCTGACGCCCCTTCTCTCCCGCCCGCAGTCCAGCCTCGGGGAGCAGCCGTCCCTCGCAGCCCTGGTGGGGCAGATCATCGCCACGGCCGACGTCAACGGAGACGGGAAGGTTTCCCTGGCGGAGGCTAAATCCATCTGGGCGCTCCTGCAGCTCAACGAGTTCCTGCTGCTGCTCTCGCTGCGCGAGAAGGAGCACACGCCGAAGCTGCTGGGCCACTGCGGGGACCTCTACGTCACCGAGAGGATCCCCCACACGTCGCTCTACGGCACCGAGGTGCCCCGCGTCCTGCAGCCGCTGCTGCCCGCGGCCGTCCGCCGCCTCGTGCAGCAGTGGCTCGCGCCGGCGTGGCCCCGCCGCGCCAAAATCGCCATCGGCCTCTTGGAGTTCGTGGAGGAGCTCTTCCACGGCGCCCACGGCACCTTCTACATGTGCGAGACGGGCGCGGAGCACGCGGGCTACAACGAGAGGTACGACTTCAAAATGGTCAGCCTGGGGAACGTGGCGCCCGAGGCCACGGTGAGGGCCTTCCTCAAGGGGCGCCGCTGCGAGCGCAACGGGGACTGCACGTACGGGCGCGACTGCACGGCCGCGTGCGACAAGCTGCTCAAGCAGTGCAAGGGCGACATGGTGCAGCCCAACCTGGCCAAGGTGTGCGGGCTGCTGCAGGACTACGTGCTGCCCGGGGCGCCGCGCGAGCTGCGCGAGGAGCTGCGCCAGCAGCTGCGCACGTGCACCACGCTCAGCGGCCTGGCCAGCCAGATGGAGGTGCATCACTCGCTCGTGCTCAACAACCTCAAGACGTTGCTCTGGAAGAAGATTTCCAACACCAAATATTCCTAGAAGCCGCGGGATGGAGCGGCCGGGGTGAACGGAGCCAACGCGGGGAGGGTTTGGGGGTCTCCATGCTCGGCGCACGGGGAGCTCCGTGGTTTGCAGCCCCTTCTCCTCCGTGACGAGCAGGACATCGCGATTCCAGCACCCGGCAGCACCATCGGCACCGCGTTTCGGCTCTGCATCCGGAGCCTGGGGAAGGAAGACGACGCAGGAAGAGCTCAGGAGCCCAGATGGGAGCATCCAGCTTCCATCCGACTGCTTCTCCCTTAGGAACGCAGTGCAGAGAGGCGAGAATGAATCCCTCGCGCTGTACTTGTCCCGTCTTATTTTGATGAGCGTCTTGGATGTAAATAAATAGCTNGGAGCTCCGCGGTTTGCAGCCCCTTCTCCTCCGTGATGAGCAGATTCCAGCACCCGGCAGCACCATCGGCACCGCGTTTCGGCTCTGCATCCGGAGCCTGGGGAAGGAAGACGACGCAGGAAGAGCTCAGGAGCCCAGATGGGAGCATCCAGCTTCCATCCGACTGCTTCTCCCTTAGGAACGCAGTGCAGAGAGGCGAGAATGAATCCCTCGCGCTGTACTTGTCCCGTCTTATTTTGATGAGCGTCTTGGATGTAAATAAATAGCTTTCCCGTGAATCACACCGCTCCAGCGACAGCAAAACAGCAGCCTCTCCAACACCAGCTTTTCCGTGAACTGAAGGAGAGGAGGGGAGAACCAACCTGCCCAAGAGGGGCTGAGTCATTTGCCATCAGATGCAGCTGCAACTTCGGAAGCAAAATAAGCAAAATAAGCAAAGAGAGGAGCCTGGCGCTTGTTTCACTCCTTGAGAAGGAGGAAAGGGCTACAGCTAAGGGCTGCAACACAAAAAAACAGCTCTCACAGGTTACATATGCTCCATTACTCCATATATACAGAAATATATATGGGTGTTTGTGTGCATACATATATATATAAATATATATATGCTCCCTGTCACTTTGCATCGTACTAAACCAGCCCTTCAAGGATAAGTCAACCTCTCAATTCCCTTAAAATTAAGCTACTTTGCAGAGGTTGAAGATTAGTACCAGAACAATCCGCTGCTTCTCCCATTATTAGGATAAATTTCCAGGCAGCCTTGCACCAGCTAGCGAGACGTCCCCTCCTTCGGCTGTACAGACATTAGCAGGGCTCCAGCTGCAGCCCCGTTTTCCTTTAAATATTCAATTTTTCAGCCTTTTAAGACAAGGGCAAAAGAGATTTTGTGTAAACTCCCGAGCTCGCTGCTCTCTGGCAGGATATACGGCCTCCGAAGGCCTTCCCGAATGTCTCGGCTGCAAATTATGAGCCCTTTGGAGGAGATATCCGTACTCGCTCCTGTTATTCTGTAGGATCACCGTTATCTCTCACTGTTATTTATGGAGAAAATATTTTGGTATCAGCAGTGCTCTAAATCTAGCCCTGCAGCCTGCAGGTTGCTTCCCAGAGACCAGCTTTCCACCTCAATCCCTCCTCATCCATAGGGGCTGCTCTGAAGGATGGCAAAACCCTGCAAGTCCCCTTTAATTCCATATTCCGACCTTAATTCCATATTTCCAGCTGGATCACGCAGCTCTGAGTTCACCTCCCATTTGCAAAGGGGCTGTTGGGCAAAGCAGGAGGGCAAAAACTGGATATTTTAAAGCGATCCGTGTAGCTCCCACGGCTTTTATTCCATTGTCCTCTATTCCCATGGCAACTAGCTCTACTGGCAAATTATTTTTCTTCTGCTATTAGAAAAAAGGAACTTAAATATTCCAAACCTTCCATTCAGGTTTTCCAGAAAGTTATTTTTGGTCCTGCAGTCTCCATGTTTGAATTCCTATTGTGAACCTTTTCCTAGAAAAATGAAACTCCCTCCACACTGAGTTTTCTCTACCCAAAAGCAACACGATCAGACAAAGCAGCCAGAAAGATGGAGGAAAAGCAACCGCGTTCCTTGCTTATCCGCATAATCCCAAACACCGGAATTTCTTTCACCATCTATGGTGAAAACATGAAGTTCAAGGAGAGAGACAAAGTACTGAACAGAACTAGTTAAGACAGCTTTATTCAAATAAAGACACTTTTGACAAAAAGCTCTCACGTTTCCATCCATGTCATTAATCTCAGTACTAACATCTGAACACACTGGACTGGCTCAAAATCAGACCTGTGACTCGCCCCAGAAAGGTCAAATATCATTATTACTTCAGGTGCTATAAAATATAAGCACAATAATTTCAAACCTACTGTAGCTGGCATCTTTATTTCATTTTTGTATTTTAAAACCCTTTCTCAGCCATGTGGAGAAAGCACCATGTTCTAGAATCCAGCTATGAAAACATTAAGTGAGCCAAGATTACTGCGAGAAGGGAAGATTCCAATTTGAAAGGTGCTTTCAGCAGCAGCACAGTAAAAGCAGAAGGGACACTTGGAGCACAACAGCTCTAATTTGTTAAAACTGACATTTGCAGAGGTTGCAGTAGATATTCTGGATCACAGGCAACATCCCACGCACTTCCACCGACTGCAGAGTTGGAGTTGGTGTGAACCTGTGCATGAGGAAAGAGGAAGCTCTAGGAACCTTCAAATGCTGACACGCTGCTTTTGCTGCAGGCAGGTGTGCTAGAAATCCTAAATCTCATGGTGTGATCTGCAAATAAAAGAAAAAAAGCCCCAGGATGTTAGAAAATAACTTCAATAGCCAGCAATCTTCCCCAATTCCAAAGCACTTAAATTGTTTAAGTTGTACTATCGATGAAACTTTGCAATACTTATTTATAGGGTGCATTCAAATTTATTTTCATGTACAGGTGACTTTCATTATGCCCAATACATTAAGTCTCAACAACAGGGGAATTTGTAGTTTCAATTTGTAGTTTCAAGGTAGTTTCCCACCTTAGAATTTCTCCTTACCCGATAGCACACTCTTTGCATAACTATATCCAACAACTTTATCAGCATTCTTTTCCCAAAGTCACTGCTGCTAGTGGCTTTGCCCAATTAAATGGTTCATTTTGCAGCCAGCAGCTACCAGGTTGGTTGATGGCACCTTTAGCCCTTAAAATGCCCATTTGATGAGGACACTTTCCATCATTTAACACTGCCAGATTTTGTCAGGCTGTGCCATAGCTCAAAGACCTTGGGAAGGCTCTGCGTAGCCCAAGCTTTTAGGTGACATTAATTCTAATCTCCTAGAGACATCAGCAGGTCACAACAGCGAAACCCTGAGGACTCAGGACCATTACAATAGATATTGAAGTCTGCCATTCCTCCCTAACAATACTAGATCAATCTCTCTGCTGTGGCAAGCAAAATCACCTCTGTACAACTTACATGCCTTATATCTTATAGGTTTAAAAATAAAACCTCACCTTTACCCAGGAATCTCTTCTTTAGCATCTGCCTTCATTTTTTTTTTAATCTAAAAAAGACAGATATGAAAAGCAATCAAGAGCAAGGAAAATGGACATGAAACAATTTCAAAGGATTTNAAGGCTCTGTGAAGCGCAAACTTTTACGTAACATTAATGTCACCAAGGGATTAGAGTTAACAGGTCACAAAACTCAGGAGTGTTACAATAGACAGTGAAGTCTGCCATTCCAACCTAAAGGTACCAGATGCTAGAGGCAAGAAGTGTGAAGTAACTACCAATCTCTCTGCTGTGGCAAGACCTTAGCTGCAAAATCACCTCTGTACAACTTACATGCCTTATATCTTATAGGTTTAAAAATAAAACCTCACCTTTACCCAGGAATCTCTTCTTTAGCATCTGCCTTCATTTTTTTTTTAATCTAAAAAAGACAGATATGAAAAGCAATCAAGAGCAAGGAAAATGGACATGAAACAATTTCAAAGGATTTTTCAGAGATTTAAGGAAACAGTAAGGAGAAGGGCAATGTTAGTTTCTACACCCTACCCCTCCACAGCTGTGGATCCTCCATCTTTCATGATTTAATATTAAAGGAAAAACAATGAAGTGAGAAGCAATTGTCAGGCTGTGAATCATCCCTGGGCACCCACAGGTCTGGGAGCACCAGCAAAGACAGAGCCTTTTCCTCTCTGCCACCTAATGACACAAGTGTGACACAAAAGTCACACTTGCAACACATGGGGCATGGGGCTAAGCGACATAAAATTGTAAGAACCACTGCTCACCTCTGGTCTTGAAGAAAACCTCATGGATCTGCCAGGTTTACACACATTTCTCTGAAAAGGAAAAAAAATGATAAATACATAGAGCATTTACAGTAGCTATTTAGACATCAACAGCTGGTGACATGGCTGTTGTTTCACTGCTGACACAGGTTTGAGAAAGCCAGTGCAAGAGACAAATTAAAGATATATAAGCACACAAAGGCAGCATATTTTTACCTTCAGAAGAGGAAGAAAGCCAGGGCTGCAGGCACACAGCTCCCTGCATCTGCTCCTCCCGGTCACCAGTTTGCCATGTGGCTTTGGATCACTTCAACTCGCATTCCTCCATCTGTAATACAAGTACAAACCTACATACCAAGTGTGCCTGCAATTTTGGAGATTAAATATTAAAATAAAACGC
The DNA here is from genome assembly GCA_013389825.1 of Crypturellus undulatus. Classification (NCBI taxonomy): domain Eukaryota; kingdom Metazoa; phylum Chordata; class Aves; order Tinamiformes; family Tinamidae; genus Crypturellus; species Crypturellus undulatus. The sequence goes on from VWPW01018730.1 coordinate 5,536, forward strand.
AGCTTTTCTGCTACACATTGGCTCAATAGAGGAGATAATTAATTTCTACTGCATACAGACCTCACTCAAATCACACAAAAGGCGCAGAGAAACAAAGAGCTTTGGTTTCTCAAGAGCCTCCTCATAAAACCTGTTTATAGCAGTGTCAGGCTATTAATCACTCTGGATGCTCACAGGTTGCAGAACAAACGAGCGTAGAATAGTCTGTTTCTCTCTGCCATCTAATGACACAAAGATGTCACAGCAGCCACCTTTGCAACGCCTGTAGTGGCAGGAACCAGCTCAATATAATTACATAAATACAGAAAGCTACAGAAATGTATAGAAAATTATATGAAAAATTACACGGAAAACTACAATGCATCAACTGGGTGCAGAGTGTAAGGTTAAGGCCACGTGGGTCTTAGGTCCTATTTACCATTAATGAATCTGATGCACCCAATAGCCCAGGTTGAACTATTTCACTCGGCAAATTCAGTGCCATAAGGCAAGTATTTATAAATTCTGATTCTTAAAAAAAATCCATCACTATTCTTACCCTTACCTTTGATTTATCAGGATGGAGACCCTTTCCTCACTTCAACTCGTGCATCTTCTGTTAGGCAAAACCATGAAAAGAAACCAAAAAGGACACATTTACTAATAAATACTCAATGTACTCGATCTTCTTCCTGAACTACATCACTTAACAACACCTCAGAAACACGTTAAGTAATTAACAATAAATTAAGCTAGAAAACTAAGGGCTTTTTTTTTATTATTTCAGTTAATTTGTTTGTTTACTCACTCGGATCTTCGCAAGCGCTTTCCTCAACGCCCCAAATGGCGGCCGCCTGGAACTTTCCACGCTCCTTTCCTAGCGCCTTCCCCGGCTTTATTGGATCCGCTCACCCACCCGCGGGGACCCCGCGGCGCCCAGGGCTCCCTTTTCCCCCTCGCGGCTCCACCAGGGCCCTGGGGAGCGGCGACCCCGCGGGACACGAGGCGGGACGGGGCCTCGAGCGCGGAGCCCCCCGCGCCGCCCATCCTGCCCGCGCCGCGCGCCACAGCGAAAGGAGGAAAGCTCGCCCGCCCTCCGCTTATATAGTGGGCGCGACGGCGGCGGGGAGAGGACAATCCGCGCCGCGCTTCGCCTCCCGCCTGCGCCCCCTGCTGGGCGGGAGGGCGGGGAGCAACCGAGGGGATGGGGACAGGGAAAGGGGACAGGGAAAGGGGATAGGGAAAGGGGACAGGGAAAGGGGACAGGGAAAGGGGACAGGGAAAGGGGATAGGGAAAGGGACAGGGAAGGGCCATGGGACACGCGAAGGACACAGATACAGATGGGGATGCAGCCATGAGAAGGGGACAGGGACATGGAAAAGGAGCCAGGCCAGGGGGGACACGAACCCATGGCGAGGAGCCCCGCAGGGATCCAAGGCTTTTTCCCTGGCTCCATGCTGAGGTTCCCAAGCCTCCATCCCCGCAGCCTCTCAAGGTGCCCCAGGACACAAGATGTCCCCAGGCTGTGGGGACAACGGAGCTGCCCCTTGGACACGGACCACGGGGGGGTCCCCATCTGCAACCCCCCTCAACCCATCCACCCGCCGTGTTTGCAAGGAAAAAAATAAAAGACCCCTTAATTTGTCAAGAAAAATGTGATTTTATACAAGGTCGCGAGCTCAGGACCAGGAAGGCCATGGGACAGAAGTGTCTCTGCAGCGTGGACAAGCACAAGGATGGGAAGCAGCGCTGGCCCTGCTCCGTCTCCCCTGGGATTGCTCCGGACGGCGTTTTTGGGGGTGCAGAGCGGGACAGGGGGGTCACAGGGGGAGCCAGAAGGGAGCCCAAAGCCCCATCTCCACGTCCCCCCCGTCAGCGCGGTCCCTTCTGTCCCCCGGTGAGCGCCGAGGGGCTCTAGGCGCCCTCGTCCCCGCTCTGCAGCTCCTGGAAGACCTCGCGCTGCCGCCGCTTGTCCTTGGCGCGCACGATGGCCATCCTGAAGAGCCTGCAGTAGAGCTCCACGGCCGCGGGGCTGTCGTCGTTGCCCGGCACGGGGTAGCTGATGAGGCACGGGTTGCAGTTCGTGTCCACCACGGCCACGGTGGGGATGTTCATCTTGGCCGCGTCGCGGATGGCCACGTGCGGCTCGAAGACGTTGTTGAGGCTGCCGAGGAAGACGAGGAGGTCGGGCAGGCGCACGCCGGGCCCGAACTGCACGTGCGCGTTGGTGAGGAGGCCGCCCTGCCAGTAGCGCGTGTGCGCGTACTCGCCGCAGGCGCGCGCCGTGCTCTCGACCAGGTGGCAGAACTGCCGGTTGCGGCTCACGAAGAGGATGATGCCCTTGCGGTAGGCGACGTGCGCCGTGAAGTTGAGCGCCAGGCGCAGGTGCGGCACCGTCTGCTCCAGGTCGATGATGTCCTGGCCCAGGCGGCAGCCGAAGATGTAGGGCTCCATGAACCTGCGGGGACACGGAGGGCGACGCGAAGGGACGGGGAGGATATCAGATTCCAGAGCAACATGAACCTGCGGGGACGCGGAGGGCGACACGAAGGGAAGGGATTCCAGAACGACATGAACCTGTGGGGACACGGAGGGCGACGCAAAGGAAGAGGGAGCATACGGGAGGGATACAGGATTCCAGAACGACATGAACCTGTGGGGACACGGAGGGCGACGCAAAGGGACAGGGAGCATACAGGATGGATATGGGATTCCAGAACGACATGAACCTGCAGGGATACGGAGGGCGACGCAAGGATACGGGATGGATATGAGGTTCCAGAACTCCATGAACCTGCGGGGACACAGAGGGCGACGCGAGAGGATGGGGAGGATGTGGGATTCCAGAACTCCATGAACCTGCGGAGACACGGAGGGCGACGCAAAGGGACAGGGAGCAGACGGGACGGATACAGGATTCCAGAATGACATGAACCTGCAGGGACACGGAGGGTGACACGAGGGGACGGGGAGCATACGGGATGGATACAGGATTCCAGAACGCCATGAACCTGAGGGGACACGGAGGGCGACGCAAAGGGACAGGGAGCATACGGGACGGATACAGGATTCCAGAATGACATGAACCTGCAGGGACACGGAGGGCGACACGAGGATAAGGGGAGCATGGGGTATGGGGATATGGGGTTCCAGAACTCCATAAACCTGCGGGGACAGGGAGGGCAACACGAGGGGACGGGGAGCATATGGGATGGATACAGGATTCCAGAACGACGTGAACCTGTGGGGACACGGAGGGCGATGCGAGGATATGGGGAGGATATGGGATTCCAGAACAACATGAACCTGCGGGGACATGGAGGGCAACGCAGAGGGACAGGGAGCATACGGGATGGATACGGGATTCCAGAACTCCATGAACTTGCAGGGACACAGAGGGCGACACGAGGGGACGGGGAGGATATTGGATTCCAGAACTCCGTGGACCTGCAGGGACACAGACGGTGACATGAGGGGACGGGATTCCAGAACTCCATGAACCTGCAGGGACACGGAGGGCGACGCAAGGGGATGGGGAGGACATAGGATTCCAGAACGACATGAACCTGCGGGGACATGAAGGGCGATGCGAGGGGACAGGGAGCATATGGGATTCCGGAGTGGTTGAGGTTGGAAGGGACCTCCAGGGATCATCTAGTCCAACCCCTGCTCCAGCAGGGACAGCCAGAGCAGGGGCACAGGGTGGCATCGAGGCAGGTTTGAAGATCTCCACAGAAGGAGCCTCAACCACCTCTCTGGGCAGCCTGTGCCAGATCTCTGGCACCCAAAAAGTTCTTCCTCACATGGAGATGGAACTGCCTATGTTTTAATTTATACCCGTTACCCCTTGTCCTGTCACCGGCCACCACCGAGAAGGGTTTGGCCTCATCCTCTTTACACCCTCCCCTATTTGTACACGTTGATAATAACCCTGCTCAATCGCTTTTCTCCAGGCTAAACAGCCCCACAAGGTTCTGCAGGACGATGCAGGCAAGAACACGGGTCTGCCAGGCACTGACCCGAGCTAGAGGGACCTCCAAAAAGGCTTAGGGAAAAGCGTGGGATTTCAACGAGTGCTGGAGCGCGGAGCGGGGTCGCTCACCTATGCCGACAGCCCTTCTTGTGCCCCAGGTGCACGCGGGCATCGAAGAGATCCTTCAGGGAGAAGAGCTCCTTCACGTTGAAGAAGTCGGGGTGGCGGAGGGGCTCGGTGAGCAGCCTGTCCTCTGCACCTGAGGTAGGAGGGAAAGGTGACCGCTCCATCCCGGCGTTTGCAGTGCACGAACCGGGATCGGAGAGGCTCGGGTCACCGTGTAGAGCACCCCAGGCCCCGATGCACCCTTGGCCAAGCATGTGGCAGGAGGGACAGCTCGACAGGACGTGGCAATAAGAGCAACGGCAGCGCCTGTCTGCTGGCCTGGGTGCTGGGGGGTGGCAGCTGGGCAATGCCGTGGGGCGCGGGGGGTGCAATTAGGCAATGCCATGAGGTGCAGGGGTGCAACCAGGAGATGCCATGGGGTGTTGGGCAATGCCATGGGGTGCAGGAGTGTAGATGGGCAATGCCATGTGGTGCAGACAGGCAATGCTGTGGGGTGCAGGGAATGTAGATGGGGAATGCCACGGGATGCAGAGGCTGTAGATGAGAAATGCCATGAAGTGCAGGGGTGCAACCAGGAGATGCCATGGGGTGTTGGGCAATGCCATGGGGTGCAGGGGTGTAGATGGGCAATGCCATGGGGTGCAGACAGGCAATGCCAGGGGGTCCCAGGGTGCAGCTGGGTGATGCCACGGGCACAGGGATGCAATGAGGAGATGCCAAGGGGTGCCGGGGGGGCAGACAGGCAATGCCACGAGGTGCAGGGGTGCAACCAGGCAATGCCATGGGGTGCAGGAGTGTGTATGCGCAATGCCATGGGGTGCAGACAGGCAACGCCAGGGGAAGCAGGGGTGCAGGTGGGTGATGCCACAGGCACAGAAATGCAACAAGGAGATGCCAGGGAGTGCAGGGGTGTGGATGGGCAATGCCATGGGGTACAGAAGTGCAACCAGGCAATGCTATGGGATACAGGGGTGCAGATATACAACCAGGAGATGCCATGGGGCGTTGGGCAATGCCATGGGGTGCAGAGGCAATGCGATGGGATGCAGAGGTGCAGGTGGGCGATGCCACGGGCACAGGGATGCAACAAGGAGATGCCATGGGGTTCAGACAGGCAATGCTGTGGGGTGCAGGGGTTGTTGTTGGGCAATGCCATAGGGTGCAGAAAGGCAGTCCCATGGGGTGCAGAGGCTGTAGACGGGCAGTGTCAGGAGGTGCAGGGGTGCAAACAGGAGATGCCGTGGGGTGCAGAAGTGTGGGTGGGCAATGCCATGGGGTACAGACAGGCAATGCCATGAGCTGCAGGGGTGCGGGTGCAGCTGGGTGATGCCACGGGCACCGGGATGCAACGCGGAGATGCCAGGGGGTGCAGGGTTGTACACATGCAATGCCATGGGGTGCAGACAGGCACTGCCGTGGGGTGTAGTTGGAAAAGATGCAATAGGATGTGAGGTGATAGCTGCGGGATGCCATGGGGTGCAGGGGCATATACAGGCAATGCCATGGGATGCAGACAGGCAATGCCAAGGGGTGCAGAAATATGTTCAAGAAATGCCATGAGGTGTTGGGCAATGCCATGGGGTGCAGAGGTGTATATAGGCAATGCCATAGGATGCAGACAGGCAAGGGCAAGGGGTGCAGAAATACAACCAGGAGATGCCATGGGGGGTTGGGCAATGCCACAAGGTGCAGGAGTGTGGATGGGCAATGCCATGGGGTGCAGCGGTGTATATAGGCAATGCCATAGGATGCAGACAGGCAAGGGCAAGGGGTGCAGAAATACAACCAGGAGATTCCGTGGGGTGTTGGGCAATGCCACAAGGTGCAGGAGTGTGGATGGGCAATGCCATGGGGTGCAGCCGGGCAATGCCAGGGGGTGCAGGGGTGCAAGTAGCAGATGCCGTGGGGCGCAGCTGGGTGATGCCATGGGGTGCATCCAGGCACTGCCAGGGGTGCAGGAGGTGCCGGCGGCTCCAGGCAGTGCCGCTGCGGGACCCCCTCTCGCGGTGCCCCGTCCCCGGCGACACTTACCGCGGGGCTGGCGGGCGGGCGCCGGAGCCGCCACGGTGCTGTAGAGCCGCGGGGCAGCTGCAGGGGGAAAGAGACAGAGCGGGTCACACGGGCCGGGCTCGGTACCGCCCGGTACCGCCCGGCCCGGCCCGCTCACCCGCCCGCAGGAGCCGCGGCGCCGCCATGATCCGAACGGCGGCGCGGGGAGACGAGGAGGAGGAGCGGGAGGAAGGTCAGGCGGCGCTTTCCGCTTCCTGGGCGGCTCCAGTGCCGGTTCTGGTCCCGCCCGCAGCGCGGCGGCCCCTTTAAGAGCAGCAGCGTCGCCGGGCAACGGGACGCGCCGCGGCCCGAGCCCGAAGCGGAGCCCGAAGCGGAGCCGCTGCAAGGCCGGGCCCGAACCGGCACCGAATCCCCCAGCGCGGCCTGGACGCTCTACCCGAACCGGGCTCGGACCCAAAGAGCGGTCCCGACCCCAGCCCTGAGCCCCGGTGTCGAACCGGGCTGGGACACGGCACCCAAAGAGCGGTCCAGACCCGGACCCCAGCCCTGAACCCAGTGCCGAAGCTGCAAAGCCGGGTCCGAACCGGCACCGAATCCCCCAGCGCGGCCTGGACGCTCTACCCGAACCGGGCTCGGACCCAAAGAGCGGTCCCGACCCCAGCCCTGAGCCCCGGTGTCGAACCGGGCTGGGACACGGCACCCAAAGAGCGGTCCAGACCCGGACCCCAGCCCTGAACCCAGTGCCGAACNCCGAACTGGGCTGGGACACGGCGCCCAAAGAGCGGTCCAGACCCCAGCCCTGAACCCAGTGCCGAACCGGCCCCCGACCCTGCTCCCGAACCCCCGTCCTGACCCGACCCGTTCCCCAAACCCCATCCCAGTCCCCAGACCGACCCAGTCCATTCCCCCTCTCCAAACCCCATCCCAACCTGGATCCCGCTTCCCCCAACGCCCCCTCCATCCCCATCCCCAACCAGCCGCCCCCCAGCCTCGACCCCCATAGCGGGACCCCCGTCCCCCGTGGCCCATCGGGGTCCCCGTGCGCGGGGGGCAGCCCCACGGCACCAATCCCGGAGCCGCAGGCCCCCCGCACCAGCGACTTCTACGGCGTGAGCGAGCGGCTGCCGTCCCGCTTCATCCAGCCCGCGCGCTTCCAGGGCTACCGGTGCGATCCCGGCCCCGCGCGCGCACGGACACGCCGGGAAAGGGTTCCCGTGCCCAGGCTCTACGTTCTGTCCCGTAGGAAGAAGGAGCCGCATCCCCTGTACAGGACCAGCAACCAGAGCTACGGCAGCAGAGCGCCCACGGTGCACGAGATGCCGGTACGTGGGCGCCCGCCACCAAGAAAAACCCCTTTTAGGCTTCTCTTTGAGTTACTTTAGTTGCTGGTGCAGCTCGAGTGCAATTATTTCTCCTCTTTTCTTATTTTCTAAGTTTCTATAACCTAAACACCGCCGTCCCGCTAACACTAGCTGTCCATTTGTGGTAGCAATTGCAGATTTTATACGTACATGCAGGCAAAGTCTATTTTTGCTCGTGGTATCAGCCAAGGCTTGGGCTTAGCAGAGGCTCTGGTGTCTCGCAGCAGGTTTTACCTGGGAGGATAAGATAGACAAAAAAAAAAAAGGGTTATTACTACAATTTCCATCGCTTGGGTCTTAGCCTGGAATGGGCTTATGTTTAATAGGGTAAAAATCTCTTTTCTTCCACATAAAAGCCCAGAGAATTCTTCCTTGTGGGACTTCTGCTGCCAAATGCTACTACCAGAAGTACAAAGCGATTCTAGGTGAATTCCTCCACATTTATGCTGCACAAAAAATGCAACAGGGAGGGTGTTTTTGGACTCTGGGTGGGTTTGAGGGTTTTGCCCTCACTCCAGGGCAGCAGAAGGTTCATGAACAGCTGAAATTCATTTTTCAGAGCATGGGCTCCGAACCACCCTCGATTTTATAGTTGGACTCAATGATCTGGAAGGTCTTTTCCAACCATAACGATTCAACCCATTTTTGGCCTCTGCGACACCCTATGACAAACACATTGCCCCAAGTGCCTGAAGACAAAGGCCCTGGCTGTTTTACCCATGTGTGGCAAGTATTATTTATAGAGGAATAACCTCTTGCTGCTTCTTGCAGACCTGCTACCGCATCACGTCGCACGCCTTCACCTCGAAGCTGGCGCCGTGCGGGATGTACCAGGACAACGGGCTCAACACCCAGCTGGACAAGAGCCGCGTGACGGGGCCCGGCAACTTCATCACCACCTCCGACCGCCTCAACTTCCACCCCAGCTACAACCCGAGCGGGCCCTCCTTCTGCTAGGACATCCGTGGCGTCGGTTCCCTGGGAAAAGAGAAGAAAAAGAGCAAGTGAGCAAGCATAGAAACCAAGGAAACACCCCCAAAATGAAGGAAACACCCCCAAAACCAAGCAAACAACCCCCCAAAACCAAGCAAACACCCCCAAAACCAAACAACNTAAAACCAAACAACCCCCCAAAACCAAGCAAACACCCCCAAAACCAAACAACCCCCCAAAACCAAACAACCTCCCAAAACCAAGCAAACACCCCCCAAAACCAAACACCCCCAAAACCAAACAAACACCCCCAAAACCAAGCAAGTGCCTGCACTGACCTTACCCTGAACGTGCTGCTGAGCCTTGTTGGAAGCGCCGCTGCGGATCAGTGATGGGTTTTGCAGCAGGTTTCTGCTCCAAGCTTCAAATATTGTTCCTGAGCTTTTGTCTTAATAAAAAAAAACACATGCTGGAAAATAATGGATTTTTTTTTCCCTAAATGCCCTTGAGGATAGAGGAATATTGTGGCTGTTAACGCAAAAATTGACAGCTTGTAAGCAGCGCTTGCCTGGGCCATGCCGCTCTGTGAATGCTCCAGGAGCAACTGTTATTTGGGGATGTTTTATTGCTCACTCAGTATTGATTCTCTGTAAAATAAGCAGGGAAAAGGCCAATTTGAGCTGCAACAACGGCTTCTGCAGCATTAACATGGGATCTGTTGCAGGAAACCTACAGTACTTGAGCAATACTGAAAGTTTTGGCTGCTCTCACTGAGCAGAGAGACTGTCAGGACATGGATTCATGTAGTGCAGTAACCAGTAAGAAGTAACCAACATTGTTCAAAACATGAAGAGTGTAAATCAGGATTTAGTATGATTTTTTTCTCCTGATTGCAGGAAAAAAAATCATCCGGCTTGGTAATGTGACATTTCCTACAACAATGTGATGAAAAACCTACTAAATTAACCCATTAAAGATAGGGGTATATTCATTAAAAATGAGTATTTTTTAATATTCGTTAAAAACAAACAACCCCGCTGATGACTCCTAATTAGTGAAGACCACAAAGTTAACTTAGGAGGGGGCAGCATGTTAAATACACCTTGCAAAACTACAGTGTCCTAAAATTATCTAAATAAAGGCAACTAATTCAAAGGAAAGGTATTTGTTCAAGTTTTATTGCAACAACTGTAATTACAAACCTGATGAAACGGTATCATTTATACAATAACCTCACTTAAACACCATATCGTGTTGTCCCTAAAAACTAGTCTTGAAGAACTTTGCCTGTTTATTGAAATTGTCCCACTTTACAGGGGTAACACAGTAATAATGTATATCAAAAATAAGCATAATACTATTATTCCTGTATATAGCATAATTACTATTATTCCTGTATATACTATTACACCTGTATAATAGTGTGTTCAAGCACGTATAAACACACTTGCAAGGTGAAGGTATTGTTAATAAAATCGCTATATAAAAATCCAAAGCCCAAAACTGAGCTGTTGTCAAGCCTGTAGTTGTGCTTTAATTAAACATTCAATCCCTATAGCTACCTATTCCCAAACCTACCAGGAAGATTTAAATTATGCCCACAAGACCCAAAACCACCTGGCTAAATTTACCTTTGCTGAAAACACATCAATACATGTGAATAAGTAAATAAGCTAAGCAAAAGCATTGACCCGAACAGTTAACTTTTTAAATGTTTAATTCAGAAAACCCTCCATCATTCACTGCTTTTCTTCCACTAGACTCCTGGTAATACCTCGAGTTCCTCATAACATCCCCTTCTTCTCCTGAAATGAAAGGCAACATAAAGCGCAGGATAAATACAAACAACTCTAACAAGTTAAGACATCTTTTGCTTTACCCACTTCTTGTTGTTGTTGATGATGGGATTAATTTAGGAGTGAGACTGCCTCTTAAAAATACAAACTTTGTGGCCTGCATTATATATTTTCCAACTCTCTTTATCTAAAAATATCCATGTCCTTCTTAATCTGAGAGCTCTGACATTGCAGGTAGGATGCTCCGAGTTACCAATAACCGTAACAAAATATGCCAAGTAGTTTAATAACACCTAAATTAAGTGAGATTTGTGCCCAGGCTGAAAAAAGTGTTAGATTTTCAAAATATAAACCAGCAACCATTAAAACAAAGCAAAACCAACAAAAGAACACTACTTCTTTACTTACTTGAGTAGATCCGAGTTTATAGGTCTGTATTTCGATTGCAATAGCTAGAGGAGCAAATTAATGCCTAGGGAGGTTGGAAATCACAGAAAGAGGCAGTTTGTTCTGGGTACTCAACCAGCACCTCCACTGCCACCACTGGAGCTGCAGAAATAGGGCCCAGAGGGGGATCTGAGAGGAACCTGGGGGAACTCGGGGTTAGGATGTCCCCACTGCAAGCAGAAATGATCCTGGGGGTCCTGGAGAGCCGATCCCAGGGATCCTGGAGACTTTCCCGCAGGAAGGATCTCCGGAGGCAGCGGGAGCTGCTGTGCAGACCCAGGGCGAGCGCTCTCCATCCAAACCCGAATTGGGACCTGCCAAATCCTGCTGCAACGGGAGGAAACCCCAGGCCTGGGGAAGGGCCCCTCTGCTGCTGCTAAAGGAGAAGCCCCATTTCTTGCCCACAAACTCAGGGAAAATTCCTTATGGTTTTGCTGGAGGTGCAAACACCATTCTCACCTCTCCAAACACCCTCCTTGCAGCCATTCACTTATGGGCTTTGCAGATTCTCCTCCTCCACTTCTGGTTATTAAGAACCTTTGTCTAGAGATGCATCTTTTCAGATGTGGATTTTCTCTCCTTATTCCATGAAATCACATTCTATGGTCAAACAATGGAAGTTTTGGGACTTAGAGTGACATCTTTCACTCACAGCAGTACTGGCACAAGCTAAATACATCTTTGGACTAAATCAATGAAAGAAAAAGATCAGGGAACAGAAAGGACCGTGCACTAAAGGTGATGACACAAACCATAGGAGCACTCTCTGGTTTCACAGTTCATAGTCAGAACCCAATTTATTAAACATTATAAACTTATCAATGTACACCATTTCCTATATACAAATCAAGTTTATCAATTAAAAAAAGTGCTGTTTGAAATTAGATTTTATTTAAAGCACAAAGGAATCAAAATTGCATCGTAACTGAATCAGTTCAAGAGTAGCACTGAGGACACAGACACATTGACAGGGCACAAAACACCTTGTAACTCTTAATGTTGGTTTACTGAAAATTTTGAGGATAAAACATTCAGCAAAACATTCAGCTTATTTTATACAAACAGTACATACTGCTTCTGCCATCTCTATTAAAATCAATATAGTTTAATCCTTTTAAAGCAAGGTACTCTGAAAACTTCTATTTTAAAATACCAGTCTATTTACCAATGCCAAAAAGGCCCAAATCCTGCAACTGAGCCAGGGCAGACAAAAATATATGCCCGTGTAGACCGAGTGCAGGCTGTGGGCTAAGTAAAAAAACACTTTTTGCAGGTATTCTACCACTAAAACAAAAGGAACTAACATACCGATCTCTCCAACCAACCCAAGGACTACAAAAACGTGGCCAGACAGCCGGATATATCAAGTTGACCACTACTAAAATGCTTCAAACGGAACCGCACAACAGTCTAAACACACAAAGGCTGTTATTGATTTCTCCACATGCCACAGTTACTTGCTCTATTCTACGCTGCAGTTTGCCAGTATTCTGCAAATGCACCATCTCGGGGGGTACGAGGCGATACCGGCTCCAGTTTTGTCTGCTTTTGCTCTGTTTTGCAAAATTAAGGCCAGCTTCTAAGAAAAACAGCTGAAGCGGTTCAGAAACCAAGTGATACGAAATGGGAGTTTGGGTGAGATAAGTACAAAGGAGCAGACACAGCGAATCCTAAATCAATTCACAGGGACAAGAGGTAAGAACCAACTAATCCAAGGACTTCACGACACACAAATGAAAATGGAATAACTAGTCAACACCATAAACTCACACCTCTTAGATGTTTTTTCAGTGAAATCTGTGTGGAGACACTCTGATATGAATGCATGACTTCAGTGTCATTTAAAATTAACACAGATTAGAAAGTACTAGTGAAAAAATGTTTTTTTTCTAGCTACTAGAAACAGAGGCAGAGAAAGCTCCATCAGTAAAAACGGAGAGAGCTGAGAATATCCTTGGCATTTACTTTAGGGACCTCCTATAGCAAACCTAGCTTTGCTCTATTGCACCAAAGTAGTAAATGAAGGTAAAAGTTCACAGAAATGCAAAATTTTAGAAACCGCTTTTGAAAGAGGAAAGGGAGGGCACTCAATGCAAGGAAGTTCATTCAGAAAAACAAAAGTCACCATCGGGTAGCTGCAGGGCATCGATATTAGATTTGAGAATGAGAAATTGTTTCCGCCTTGCAAGCACCGAAAGCAGGTAAATCCGGTGAGATCCACAGAAATACGGGTGTTGGGATGGACACGCTCCTGCTACGTGCTGGTTCTCTTGACTTGAGCTGCAGTTGTGCTCGGGATCAGCTGCAAAGAGGTTTTCGGTACTCAGCAGGTGTTTGCAGCAGTTGAGATCACTTTACATGGGGACATCACGTCTGTGACAGAGTGACCCACTTTGCTAACTGGAATTTGCATGTGGCTCCACAGGGATGGATCCCTGCACCTTCCCGGGGGTTTTGCTTGGTGAACTCGCTCAGCACCTCTCAGAATGGAGACCCAAGAATAAATTGACTACATAGAATTGTCCTAAGGCAGCTCCAATGCCAACAACTCTCAGATACTTTGCCTCAAAAAGCACAGTGTGGCTAGCAAATGCTGCATTTTTCTGGGTTCTCTTAACAGATTGCCACATATAATAGGCACAAAACCAGTTTTCCTTCTAGTATACGAAGAGAGCCCTCGTATTTAAAGCACAATTAGCTGTGGTAGCTTTTTATCTACATAGCTACAGCCTTCTGTAGTAATGCAANTGGTGAACTTGCTCAGCACCTCTCAGACTCGCACAACGGAGACCCAAGAATAAATCGACTACATAGAATTGTCCTAAGGCAGCTCCAATGCTAACAACTCTCAGATACTTTGCCTCAAAAAGCACAGTGTTGCTAGCAAATGCTGCATTTTTCTGGGTTCTCTTAACAGATCGCCACATATAATAGGCACAAACCAGCTTTCCTTCTAGTATATGAAGAGAGGCCTCGTATTTAAAGCACAATTAGCTGTGGTAGCTTTTTATCTACATAGCTACAGCCTTCTGTAGTAATGCAAGACCTAAAAATCATTATAAAAAATATTTCCTTAGAGAGCACTTTAAATAATTTACAAAATTCTACAAAAAAAACTACGTATGCTGTTAAATAGAAGCATTTTTCACATTAGTGTGTATATATTTATCAGTATCTCCCCCTTCTCTCCTTTTGTCTTAAGTTTGTCAGGATAATTACAGTGATAGTTATTCTCTAAAAAAGGCTGTTACTGTAAAAAAAAGGTGTGTACTTAAGGTGTGTACTTACATATTTGATACCTTTCTTTTCAAGAGGGAATCTGCAGGGATGTCAGTAACTTTTGCACAATTTCTGCCTAAAACTTCCTGCCCTTGGTCCACTCCACAGGCAGTTTCCCTGTCTTGGAGGACACGTATTTCTCCTTCCAAACTGGAGCTGGATCCCTGAGTTTCTTCCTGCCTATCACTGTCCTGGGGAAGCGCAGTATCTTCTTTCTCAATGCACATGCGCATATCCATACATTTTCCTCCCCTAGCTTTATCCAGCGTTACTGCTGCCACATTTAGGCCCTGCAACACGTTCATGCTCTGCTGAGATGCTTCTCCACTAACTTTATCTGCTTTTCCTGCTGCCAGATGGGGAGCTAAATGTGAATCTGCCCGCCTGTCTTTGTGGGTATCTCCTTCCCCAGCGCATCTCAGGGTGTTCTCATCTGCTTTTCCAGCTGCCACACACTGTTCCTGCAAGGGGACACCTGAATCTGCCTGGTCTCCCAAGGTGTTATCCCTTCTGCAAACCTCTGCTTCCTCTTTGCTATACAAAGGAGCAGCCTCCAGTCTTTGACACGTGTCTGCTACATGGGGACTTGATGCTTCCACTGAGAGATTTTGAGAAAAACTGGATTCTTTCACTCCTGTCTGTTTCTCTCCTCCAAATTCACCTTTTGGCGGGAGGGCTTCTTTTCCCTGTTTGAGCATGTCCGTAGCTGGGGAAGCTCCCTCTGCTCCTAATGCACTGCCCTGGGTGAGCAACCCTTCTGCTTTCTGCCTTTTGTTCAAAAGCAAAGATTTCTGCCTGTCCCGAGCGTATTTCAGACCTGCGATGAATTTACTTGAAATCTTCAAGTGAAAAGTATTCTTTCTTTTAGATCTAGGCTTTGCTTTAAAAAGTTTTTGTACTTTACACCCATCATTTTTGCTGGGTTTTGGTGGATTTTTTTTCTGCACAGGCTCTCTGCCAGAGATATCCTTTTTACTTGCTGCATTTCCTTTTTCAGGTAACTCATCAGCAGCAAAACCTTTAACCCCCAGCACTTCTTGTTTAGCTTTTGACTGACCAGTAGTATGAAGATGCTCCTTTTCTGCACATGAAGCATTTCTCTCACTGCCAAGTAACATTGCACTTTTCCCTTCCGTTCTCGGACAGCTCAACTCCTCCGTTTGAGGAGATACCTTAGTCTTTTTACTCTGAGCCAATAAGAGGCCAATCTCATTTTCAGCTGGCTGTTGCTTTGCTTTTCCTTTATTAGCACTTTGCTTGGTCGCTCCCAGTAAGTCAAGAGCTGCATCATCTCTTTGCATCTCTGAATTGCCTGAAGAGTCTTTGGCTTTTTCTGCCAAAAATTTCTGAATTTCTTGTTCGATGCTGTCATCACTGTCAAGTGAACTGCTGTCAGCAGTGGCTGATGCAGCTGTGAAAGTACATTTTTTATTTTTGGCTCTCTGCAGGTTGTTCTGGCTTGAAACTGGTTTACGTTTACATCCTTTTTTAAGCTGCAAATTAAACTCTAAGTTCTTCATGGTTTCTGCTCGCTCATTCAGAAGCTTGACACTTATGTTGTCTGAAGGATTTCTGGTTGCATTCTCTTTCAGAGCTTTTCTAGATTTTGAGAGGCAGCTTTTCAGTAGCGCAGGACTTTTACATTTCCACTTGTTTTGCTGGAGGCTACTAAATTCATTCAGCAGCTGAGTTTCTGTCTCGCTGAATCTGACTCTTTTCTTGCACTGAGTTTTCTGGTCTTTAGGCTTCTTCTTTAATTTTCTTTTAGAACGTAATAGGTCCTTGATAGCACTGTCGAGGTCCTCATCGCTATCCAGAGAGCTGCTCTCATCAGCTGTACCATCCCTCTCTTGAGCTGGGGCTGTATTTTTAATAAACTTTCTTGTGCTACTCTGAACCTGAATAAAGGGGTTTGCAGAGTCCAAGGCCACACATTTGCCAAGAGATCCGGACAACTCGGAAGACACCGGCTGCTGCTGCCTCATCTCTTTGCTACTGAGCCCATGGGCATCACAGAGTTCCTTAGGGCTGCTCAGAGTACAGCCCTCTTGGAGCACAGAAAATTTGGGGAAAAATCCTTTCTCAAATTGTTCAGGTGTTTTTGATACACCTTGTTTTGTCGTTCTGCCTTCCCTCTTGAGTCTCCTTTTACGGCTCAGTGACAGCTTCAGCGTTTTGGGAAGAGGAGGCTCCAGAGTGCCCGTGAGGTTGTTTTGATCAGAAGGCAAAGGCATCTGGGCTGCGTGTGATGGACTTGGTGGCTTCGCTACAGGGCTTTCCGACTGGGCTTTGAGAGCCAGAAAAGCCCGGATTTCTTGCTCTATGCTATCGTCACTGTCCACGAGGCTGCTGTCGCTTTCGCAGTGAGGTGGTGAGAGAAGCTGGGGAGAAAAGAAAGAGTCTGCACCGAGTGACTTGTTGTCACCTCCCGTTTGGGATGGCATGATTGTTTTGGAAATATCCAGGATAGCCTCTGCACACATGAGCTCTGCAGACGTGTCTGCTCTGCAAGAGGCCTGCAATGTCAGCTCACAAGCAGAAATCTTGTTTTCTGCAGGTGCAAAATGTCCAGCTTTTTTCAGTGGCTTAAACAGCTTGTTAAATTCATTGCTTGTGCTTTCTAATTCTGCTGACTTTGAACTAGTTTCTTTTCTCTTGCTGCATGTAGGGCTTTTACGGACTTCTGGTGAGGCACTTCTTGTTGATCTAATTGTCAGGCTTGCAGAAAAGTCTGCTCCACCCTTTGCATCAAATTGTTCTCTTTGCAAAGGGGCACAGTCTGATGAGGGACCTGCCTCTTGCCTGACCTTCTCCATCTGGTAAAGCTGAATGGCTTCTTCGATACCATCGTCGCTGCTCGAGTCACATGTGGGCATGCCCTCAGCGCTAAATTCTCCTCTTGTTCCCCCCAAATTAGCTCCACTTTCTTCATTTTGCTCCAGTAACCATGGTTGGCTACCAGTGGCCATTTCCAGATACGCTTGGCTCACTTGGCTGAAATCACCGGGCTCTCCTCGGACTTTGGACTTCACACACTTGGACTGAGTGCTGCTTCTCCTCAGCTTGGGATGGTGTCTTAGGAGAAGCGCTTCACACTCTTGCTTTATAGCACCACAATTTGCTTTGTTAGTTGTGTCTTTATTACATTTTAAGGCAGATCTCACGGGGGAATCTTTTTTATCTTCCCCAATTACACACTTACTGATTTCTTGCTGCTTCTTCTCGTTCAAGAACTGCACTATTTCAGCTTGTATGCTCTGCTCAAAAGAGTCATCGCTGCTGATGCTCTGAGGAGAAGCAGGCTGCTGCCTCTTACCAATTCCCAAGTGGTCAGAAAGATAGTCCTCAGAGAGCACCTCAGCCTTGAATTTCACAGGGAGAAGATTATCGGCCATTTTGCTCTCGGAGAATTCTCTTTTAAACCTTTTGTCTCTGCCTGTATTTTCAGAACACTCTGTGTCTCTCTGCAGCAACTGCTCACTCCTGCTTTTTGCTTTCAAGTACTCTTGAATGGCTTCCTCTATATCTCGGTCAACAGAATCGTCACTGTCAGAATCCAGAAGGAGAGGCCCAAAATCCACATTCTCTTCCACTTCAGAGCCGTCGGAATCAGCAGGGCACCTTTGCCTGTTGTATTTACGGTGTTTCCGTAGCAGCGCGGCGCTCGACGCAACTCTGTTACTAGGGCCCTTTTCTCCCTTTTGTTTCTTCTGAGCAAAACAGTCATACTCATTGTTCATACCCAGGGGAGACTCTGGACTTTGCAGGTTGTTTATGATCATCTGAACTTTTGCACTCACAGAAGTTCTGGTGCCATCCCCTTCAGCCTCGGAGAAGCAGACCGGGTATCTATAATTCCTTCCCGCTCCAAAGGATCCCCATTTTGCTTGCAGAGCTACCAGAGGAGACGCATTCAGAAGGAACATTCTAGCAGACAACAGCAAAGTTGAGGAAGGAACAGTTTTTCAGACCGGTCTCTTTTCCATCCTAGAATAAAAGAGAGAAAAATGTTTTTCATAACGTATCTGACTCTTGAAAGTTCCATGTAATAACACTTGGTAAGACAAATTGTAAATTATTATCAGTCACACTTACTGTGCCACATAATCCCAAAAGTTACTCTTCAACATCCTCTTAAGCAGTAAATCAGTGACTACTGCCATTAGGGATAAGACAAAACACTCATCATTTGTTGTTATCAATATTTTCTGCTACAGCTATAATCTAATTCCAGTAACTACCTTCACTTCTTAAATTCCTCCTGCACTTTTCACTGAGGACAGTGCTGTCTTTTCATTACATTCCTAAATCACCACCCACCCACTGTCAAGACACAAAGATTTACTTTGACTGTACTTCAGCAGGTAGGTTGGTATGACCCCTTTCTGCACAAACATTAATTTAATATTTCTGCAATGATTTTAATACCTCTGCAATGAACTTTGTGCAAAAGAGAAAAGGCAACTTTAAGGGAAGCTTTCACAATGCAATGGAACTGGTGGGAGAGCAGAATGCTGCAAAATATTCTCCTCCCCAAGTTTCCTTTGGCATAATTGCCCTTTTAGATAAATCCCGCCGTACACAGCCCAGCTGTTTAGCCTGACGACAACAACAGTGTCGCCTATGTCCGCACGGTGCAGAAGGGGCGGATGGCAATCGAGGCTGCCCGTGAGCCGCGATGGGGGAACACAAACCAACTCTTATTCAAAGGGCAGAGCGTGATGCCAAGCCTGAAATCACACCCTATCCCAGGGCAGCTTCTACTAGCGCTGGAGTGGAATTAAAAACACACAAATGAAGGGATTTTAGGGAAAGTTTAAAAAAAAAAAGAGGAAAGGAAGCTGCTTTTTCCCCCTGTATCAAGAACATTCTTGCTTGTTGGCTGGTACTTGGAGCAATCTGGCATGTGCTGTTGTAATTTCCACCTTTAGTCAACAGAAGACAGTTCAGATTTATTTCTCCTCTATACATGCCAATGAAGTACAAGCACTCTACACCTCTCATGTTTAAGCCACAAGCTAATTTGGGAACCGTCTCACAGAAACAGCTTAGCAGCCTACTATATATACAGGTGAGATGCTGCAATGTCACCAAAAACACAAACACACAATTTCTAAAATATTCTCCAACACATTCCCTGGGAGGATGGTAAATTAAAAATGGTCTTACTTGCAATAAGCAGCTAAGGATCAGAAAGGCAGAAATTAGAATACCCAATTATCCCAAAGAAATGCAATTAACACACTTAAGCTCCTAGCTTCATTAAAAAAAAAGAAAAAAAAATGTTTCCTATTAACCTATTTCCATAGTTCCTAGATAAGGGGCAGATGTCTTCATTATCCAACACGGTGATGGCTGTCACACAAATAAAATTACAAGGGATTGGGATTAAACTGGCATGTCGTGCTACTCCTTCCCAACTCCAGCAGCCTAATGAGAGCTGCCGAAATTGACTGCACGATGCTAAATCGAAGCAATAAGCGACAGGTCACCATCGCACTTGCATTTATTCAGCATTTTTACTGCTAAAAGATCCCAGAATATCTCAAGGTTGATGCTTGAAACTAGCACTTTACTCGCTGCTTAAATAAAGCTGCTTTTTGGGAAAAAAAGGGACACTGCAGCTAGGAAGGTGGCAAAAAAAGCGGGATTCTTGCAGGGAGGAGTGTGGCTCTGCACAGGGAAAGGGCTGAGAGGAGGCAACTCGGCTGCTGCTGGCACTGGACACCTGCTTTGGGATCATAAATATGTGGGGGACCCACAAAAATGCAAGGGGACATCACAGAGCCACCCTGGCACCTCGGGGATGGATGTGGGGACATCTAGCCCTGGGACATGCATGGAGAGGGATGAGGGGATGCCAGTCCTGGGGACATGAGCAGGGATGATGCGAGGTGACATCCACCCCTAGGGCTGGCTGTGACACTGAGACACCCATAGGGATGGCTGAGGGGACACCGAGCATTGGGGACACCCATAGGGGATGGCTGAGGGGACACTGAGCATTGGGGACAACCATAGGGATGGCTGAGGGGACATCGAGCATCAGGGCTGCTGTGAGGTGACACCCAGGCCCAGGGACACCCATAGAGATGGCTGAGGGGACACTGAGCATTGGGGACAACCGAAGGGGATGGCTGAGGCGACATCGAGCATCAGGGACACCCATAGGGAAGGCTGAGGGGACACCGAGCATTGGGGACACCCATAGGGGATGGCTGAGGGGACACTGAGCATTGGGGACAACCGAAGGGGATGGCTCAGGGAACAGCGCTCATCAGGGCTGCCGTGAGGTGACACCTAAGCCCAGGGACACCCATGGGGATGGCTGAGGGGACACCGAGCATCGCGGATCCCCACAGAGATGCCTGAGGTGACCCTGAGCACCACGGACACCCTTCGGGATGCTGTGAGGTGACACCCAGCACCTGGGCCACCCATAGGGATGGCTGAGGGACCACCCGCCCCCAAGGTCCCCCCCACAGGGCCACCGGTCCCCAGCAACCCCCACGGGGACCCCTGGGACAACAACCTCCTCCCCGGGGGTGGCTCTGAGGGGACACGCGGCTCCCGGGTCCCCCCCCAGGGTGGCCGTGGCCGGCCCGGCCGCCGCATGGCCGCGGCGCGAGGCCCGCGCGCCGCCATGGCTCCCG
>VWPW01018732.1:0-23208 GCA_013389825.1 Crypturellus undulatus
TCCATATTATATTCAGTTGGATTTTCTAGAGGCAGTAAAATGGGAACAACTGAAGTACTAGAAGACATTTGGGATAAACACCAGAAAAACACTAAAGATTGATTTCTAAAGCGGCAGCTGAAATGGTAGTTTACTTTCCCTGCCACCACACAGCAGGAACATATACACTTGCAGCTTTATGCCAAGCACTAGAACCTGAGACACACACACTCATCTGATGGTGCATATTTGTATGCTTAGAGGTAGCGGAAGGAACAGGATTTCTCATTCACGCTGTCCAACAGCCCCATCATCTGTACGGTCCGCATTAGTACAACTCCTACACACACGAACACCATCTCCCACTTGAAGTTACCGTGGCTGTCGTGTCACGAGNTTCTAAAGCAACAGCTGAAATGGTAGTTTTCTATCCTTGCCACCACACAGCAGGAACATACGCTTGCAGCTTTATGCCAAGCACTAGAGCTTGAAACACACACACACACACTCATCTGATGGTGCACATTTGTATGCTTAGAGGTAGGGGAAGGGCCAGGATTTCTCATTCACGCTGTCCAACAGCCCCATCATCTGTACGGTCCGCATTAGTACAACTCCTACACACACGAACACCATCTCCCACTTGAAGTTACCATGGCTGTCGTGTCACGAGCGCAGCGTGTGGCAGAAACTCGGGGACTGAGTCTGCACCACCCCTTGGATCAGTCGCCCCAAACCCCAAAGCGTCGCTCACACTCCATCATCACCCCACTCCAGCAGCCAGAATACACTCCATCTGGGATGCTTGCGGATGCCATTGGGTGCTGCAGCAGATGATCCACCGGCTGAGAGAGACCCAGGGTCACCAGCATCCCCAGTCCCCGCTGGGGACAGCAGGACCCCAGGGGCTGCGCAGGGACCACAGTGCTGCCCTCGGGGCTGCGCACCCTGGATGCAAAGCCTGGCTCTGGTCTGGGTTCTCAGTTCAGCCCTGTGCTGGTTCCAGCTGTGAGCAGGCTCTGTATCCACAAGTCGTCCAAACAATGTCATAGGAATGACAGCAATATATTTAAGATGCCTACTCTATTTATATATGCACGCTACCATGGATAGAATGCAACAAAGCCCCACAAGAACGCTGAATACTCATACATACAATGTTTTATCTATGTTGTTATGGGTTCAGCCTCTTTATCACCCTGCAGTTGCCTTTTCCAAACTGTTTTACAGACTGCAGCCTCAGGCCACCTCCACTGCCTGGGTGGAAGCACCAACCAAGCCCAATGCCACGTGCCAACAACTGATTAAAACATAACTAAATAGCCAGGAGTTACATTAACATGTGGTTCGGGATCCTTTCCGTCTGCTCCCTGACAATTTTAGATGCCTTAAAAAAACAACACATTCCTACAATAGATGCCTAGTAAAAAATTAAGTCTCCCTTTTGCCATTCTAGATGTAGTAGGTCAAATGGCTGGATTTGTCTTTGAGACTGCTAGAGGAACATAAATTAGATGGTGCTTGGGATTAATGCTGCCAGCAGCTCCTATTAGATCACAAATAATAGGACTAAGACACCAAGAATGACATCTTATTTGTCACTTGTAATGAGGGCAGGCTATAAAAAGAGCACTTGGATGCTTTTGAAGTTTGACCCTTTCCTGTCTGCCTCGCTGCTCGGACATGAGCACCTGCACAGCTCTGAACTAGCTCCGTCCATGAAGAGCAGGACCCCCCAGACCGCAGCGAGAAGGGGCAGGATTAGAAAATACTTTTGGAAACACCTGCCAATAAAATATTAAAGTCACTGCACTAGCCATTAGTGGGAATAGCATGTTTTCAGCTAGCATGAAAAAGGAAAGCCCGGCTAGGAGCCTCTCATTCCAGCAGGGAAACCAGTTGGGAAGGCATCCATGCCCCTTTCAGACACAATTATAAGTGGATCATAATTGTGTCCCAGCCCCATGTAATCACTCCAGCCAGTAATTACTAGAAATACAAACAAGAGCGGCACTGAACTGTAACAGCTACAAGAGACAAAAATTTATTTTCTCTAAGTCTGTACTGTATTTATTTGCAGAATGTAAACTCACTAGAGGCATGAAAGATGACACAGCAACTAGAGCAAAGTCCTACATTTAACTAACCAATCCAGTGATTGTACTTACCTGCCATCAAACAGAAGTTTGTTCTTTGAATACTTCAGAGGGAATCAATGCTGGGTGCACCCTGGCTAGCAACAAGGCTGTCATGTTTCTTTTGGCACATGTTTGGGTTAGATACAGGTGTATGACAGAGACACTCTGATAACTGCAGAGATTGCAAGTCAGAAAACCTCCTCTTCAGTTCACCCCTACACTCACACCAGAATTCCAGTTGTACAAAACGCAGTTGCTTTTCCAGGAGGTATGACATAGTAAGTTTTTTCTTACACATATGACAGGCTTAACTTGTAAATCTTCCACCATTCCAGTGGGGGGACAAAGATTTACTTCCAATGCAAAGAAAGCATTAAATACCATCAACCCACGACCTGATACTTCATGTGCAGCATGCCACACGACTCCCTTCCCAAAGGAAATCTCTGGGATCCTTCCTGTAAAAGGATACCAGAATCAGAAGGCAGTAGGCACAGGGGTTATGAACCAACACACATCAGTTTCTAGGCCAGCACAGTGAATCTGCGATCATGAAGGAAGTGAAAGCAGAGAGACATTTCCACCCCACAATACCTGTAACAGGATGCAGAAACCATTTCAAAGCAGTATGAGACACCACAACTGTAATGAAGTGTGATCATGGTTAAAATTACAGATGACTGAAGATCTGCTACATGCAAATTGAAATTTCCTTAAATAAGAAAAAGTAACTCCTATTTGTCAATTTAAAAAGGCTTAGAAGGCACTGTCTCACTGCCCCTCTGCTTTGAAGTCCCTGTACTAACTTGAGAAAAGAGTCCTAATTTGAATTATGATTCTGACTTTGCTGCTTAGCAAAGAGAGACACTTGGGAGAACGAGACTCTAAGAGAGGAAACAAAGTGGTAGCAGTAACACGGAAGCACATCCTTGTCCTGAAACCCATGCCTACTGTCAGGAACTTCAAGCTGCGGTTGCTAGAGCCTTTCAGAAGAGCCCGGACACCAGAGTCGTGTTGGGACTCTCTGTGCTGATAAGGGAGAGGGCTTGCAGAGAACCTTCCTGCCATCCAGTGTAGGTGTTCTCATACGCAGAACTGCACATTTAGAGAAGACAGATAACTGCCAGCTCTCCAACACCCCAAGGAAGCTCAGTTTATTCATCTTTTCCATAACACCAGCCCCTTGCAAGTGGAGAATCAGACTGTGAGACTGCAAGCTGTCCTACACAATGCAACGGGACCACTCATAACACTAAGCTCACTACTTCCATAAATATTTCCAGTTTAGATATACTGAGAACCCAGCAGCTTATAAAGTAATGTGCACCAGGTTAAAGGCATGTTTGGTGCTGGGAAGGCAGATTCATTCTTTTACTCAAACACCTTTATGAGTTTTGTCAATCTCCACTACAGGTGCAGCAAAAAAGCTCAATAAGTGAAATGGTTAAGGCAGACAAGGGCTCTTTAAATTATTTTTATTAGAGATTCTGACACCTTGCAATTATTTCCTGACAAGGGGCTAAGTACCTGCAGACTAATTAGCCTGAAAGACTTGACTAATGATAACTGAGAAGCAATTCAACACTCAAGGGCAGTCTGTTCTTTAGATTGGCCACTTCATTCTAATATTGCCCCCCCCCAAAGTAACCAAATCACAATTCCTAATGAAAATTCTTACTAATGAACCACCTTTTTTTAGAATATATCCCCCCCAACACACATACCTCCATTCTCAATGCAGAGTGTTTTAGTGTACAAGGAGAGCTGACAACCGCAAAGCAGTCGTGCTTACAGCACACCCTGCACACACTTTCCCCACTCCCNACCTTTTTTATAGAATATATCCCCCCCAACACCCATACCTCCATTCTCAAAGCAAAGCAGAGTGTTTTAGTGTACTAGGAGAGCTGACAACCGCAAAGCAGTCGTGCTTACAGCACACCCTGCACACACTTTCCCCATTCACCTTCTGGTGCTGCACTAAGGGCCAGAGCCTTGGCACCCACTGCACCTGTTCCAAATAATGTTCACATTCCTTTTGCTTCATGCTAACAGGAGAAAAAAAGAAGTCCCTGCACTGGTATCAGTGTACACAGAGACACTGCAGCATTCTTAGTAAGGGATTTCCTTTGGACTAACCCCAAACTTTAACAGCACAGAGCAAGTTCCATCTTCCCAAGGGCCAGCAGTTACTTCTCATGCTGTTTTTACCTTGATAGACTGGAGGCAAAGGGAACAAAGTAGGGAATTACTGCACACCCAAATACAATGACACTATCTGCTGTCTGAAGAAAGAATCCTAAAATACAGACTTTGCAGAACAAAGAGATGAATAAATTTCAAGAATTAAACTAGATGTTTAAACCCAAGAATTTCAATGGTATGGAGTCATTAATATTTTTCCTCCTTAAAATATCCAGTAGCAGTAGCATGTCTTGCCATATGTTTTTGTATATCTAAAAGAACCAGTAAATGATTTCACAAAATTGAGTCCTGTACAAAAGTTGAGAATGTGGCCATTTCTACTACTTTCAAAGTACACCCCATAAGGAAATTTTGTCAAGATTTTATTAAATCAACACATCAGCAAGTAAATTTTAAAAGAAACAAAACCAAAAAAACCCAAACCAACAAATAACCTATGCAGTGTGACAGTCCACCACTCCTCCTGCAGTTATCTTTACCCATCTGGGTTTCACATTCCTGAGAAGTTTATGCTCCTCCTCATCCTCCCGCTCACCCCGCAGTGGACTTTCCATTTTGCATATTTTAATAAATAATGGGCACCACAGGTAATCCTAGAGCAGAATTCCACATCTCAGCACTGCAGGACTAGAAGATTATGTTCACTGGATGTCATCATCATCAAAGAGATCTTCAAAGTCTAGTCAGAAAAATAAAATACAATAAATTAGGTTGTTTTAAAAATTAAATTGCTTTATATACACATATATACACACATCATATACATTCTATATCAATACTGCAAATCAGGTGGACAGGCAACTCCACTTGTACCATATCAGCTTTGCAATTAAATTAACGAAAACAAAGTGAAACTTGAATAATAGCTTGTTTTTAAAGAGACACAATGGGCAGTTACCCCATTCAGAACGGCTGAATCCCCCAGATCCTTGTGCCACTCACTAACAGAAAGGGCAAGGGGGCCATCTCAGCAAAACCCCTCTAGTCGTTTTGGAAGGGGCTTTAATCCTTTGGCTTTGTGTCTGCTTCAGGTGCTGAGCACAGGATGGCAACATAACCGAGCTGAAGCCTTTTTACATAAGTCAAAAACAACCATTGGAAAAAAAAAGAAAGAAAAAAAATCACCTTTCTCTGCTTAAGAGAGTGCCATGCTGAGGATAGAACAGCTCGAATTTATAGCATAACTGCAATAATTTAAGTGGGTGCTCCTGGATACACCCACAGCAGAGCAGCCTCCCGGTTGCACACCGTCTGCCACAGCTGAAGCCTCGGGGAGAAGGGGGCGGCGGAGGCAGAAGGGCCGGGTGGAGGGGCACCCCGTTCCCGCCGGGTTCTGGGTGCCAGGGAGCCCGGAGGGCCGCGCCGGGGCACTCACCGTTGAAGAAATCGGCGTGCACCGCCTTCTCGTTGGCCGCCAGGTCCATGAGCAGCCCCGTGCTTCCCCCTGCCTGGAGACGCACCCGCTGAGGCTGAGGCCGAGCCGCGGCCGCCCGGGCTCCCTCGGCTTCCCCCGCAGCCGCCCCGGTACCCCCTGCCCGGCCGCCCCGGCCCCCCTCGCACCTCGTCCAGGTCCACGTAGGGCCCGGCGCCCTCCGGGAACATCTCGTCCACGGCCGGCTTCATGGCGCCTCAGCACCACTTCCGGCCGCCGCCGCCCGCCTTCCGCTCCCACGCCGCGGCCGCTCTGCGCGCCGGGAGGCGCACGCTCTATGGTCGCTCCGCCGCCGTTGCCACGGCGACGTGGCGCGGCCGGCGCCATCTTGGCGCCCGAGCGGCACAAAACAGGTTCCTGCCCGTCCTTAAACATAAGGAAAAAAACAGGAAAAAATATACAAAATTATATATATTTAATTTTAAGATATTATTCCAGCACTGAGGCCATTTCTTCTTTCAGCTTCGGCCAAGCAAAGCGACCAGACATGCACTGTAGCGAAGTGTTTTTATACCCCGTCCCATGTCACTGCGATGTCTGCTCTGCTGGCAGCAATAACCCTGCGCTGCTCCACAAACACAAAACAAGCCCAACGCGGCAGAAATCGGCGTGGGGAGGGCACGACACCCAAGGTAAGAGATGTGGCCGCTCACGATCAAAGCTCTGCGCAGCTTCAGACGGGTCTGCGCAAGAGAAAACTCAGAAAAATCTCACAACAGAATCGAACATCAAAGAGTTTATTGGGTTTGCGCACGGGCGTACATTGTAAAAAGAAGGGTGATTTTGTCTGGTGCTACAAAGCAAGAAGTGTGTGTATATATATATTATATATAGATATGAGTGCTACGGGGCCTAGGGAGTGCTCAGGGAACACGGGTTTCCCCATCCAGGCAGCCCGGCCCGGCCGCGGCGGGACGAGCGGCGCCCTCAGTGCTCGTGGCTGGGGACGCCATAGCCCAAGCGACTCCCGAAGGGGAACTGAGCAAAGAAGGTTTGGGCCATTTCGTTGATCCTGTCGTAGGCTCCCAAGGTGCGGAAATACTCCACGTACGACCAGAAGTCGTTGGCCGAGAAAGGCCAGTAGGGCAGGGCTACCTCTGCCTGGTGGAGACCTGCAATGCAAAGATGCAGAATAAGATCCATCCATACAAAGCATTTCTGTTAAAGCTCAGGCCATAAAGAAGGCAAAACAAGTTCTGAAAATGCCCAGGGCTGACCTCCATTGGACCCAAATCCAGCCAAGCACAGAAGCATAATAAAAATGCGATTAGTGGCTGAGACAAATGTCTTTCTGCGCTATGAAGACAAACCCACTGTTCTGATTTTATTTAAGGCCCATTTGAATAAATGGGAGTCATTCCATTAATTAGACTCCCCACTGGACCAGGGCCTTTAGTAAAAATTAGGATCCTTCAACAATTCTATCATCAAACCTTAATATCAGTGAGGTAAATTGCAGTGCATGAGCGCAGATGGCACATAACAAACCAAATGAACCAGCCATATGCTGCCTGCAGAGCAGAGCTCCCTGTTTTTAATCAGCTGATGTTCGATTCACTTTGCAGGCTGCCGATATGCCCAGTGTGAAAGAAAAGAACATAAATGCTGGTGAGTAACAGAGTATTACCTGGAGGTTTTATTTTTATATTGACACCTGACTTGGGCTGCCACAATACTTGCTGCACATGAATAGTGTCCCCTATACCTTTTATTTGTCAAAACACAGGTGGTATATTCAGTAAATGTTCAGTGATACAAAGAAAGATAACGGAGTAGAGGAAAAATGTTCAAGAGTAATCAAACTAAGATCCCACCCTGCTGTTAATCTGAATGCATTTGTTTTTTCCTATCTGCTACAATGCTCTCTTGATGTTTATATTTGTATGCTCAGGATGCCACTAGCTATCAAGCCATTCTTACTGGGATGCCCACCCACAGTAGGACATTGTTACTGCACAAACATTGGTGCAATTTTGAGGGAATAGTTCCTTTTACATATATTTGTGGCAATTTATAATTTTCAAGATTTTTGCTGTGGAATAGTAAGCAAATACATTTCTAGCATGAAGGTTCAGGACAGTCTGACATTGCAGAGCCTAGTGCGGTTAGAAGCCTGTGGTTTGCATAAAGCAGATAATGACTTGATCATAACTCGCTAGAGGATTTGCCTTTAATAAATTACATTTGCTGCAGTTTTTTTTAATTTCTCTCCATTTTAAGATGGACAATAAATAAGCTCTGCTTTTACGCTTACTAATATGTTGGCCTTTGAGTGATTTTCTAAAGAAGCTACTTAAAATTCACTCTCCTCTTTCTTTACCAGAACCAGTCTGAATTACCGCCCAGTGAGGTTAGTTAAGCGTTGCCATCGAAATCGCTGGTGGGGATCAGGTCGGGGAGTTATGGACGACTCTTCTAATTGTTAGTGATACAAAGGAAAGAAAAAAACACTAAGAATTACCATCTCCGTCCTGGATCGATCGGGCATCTGCAAACAAAGAGCAAACTCATCAGTACCAGGTCTCATCCAGAAGCATTTTCTGTTTACCAAACCTTGGCTGCAAAGTTAGAAGTCGCCAAGTTCTTCAAAGCACGAGGAGGTCCCTACTTGTAGCGAAATGTTTTGTTTCTTGAACAGCCGAATAAAGGTTTCCTTGTTCGCAGTCATTCAGCAGCATAAACCAAATACTCTTCACCATCAGCCAGAGTAATTACAACTAACACACTAGCAATATTTGATACTAATCCATTTCCTTCTATTTAGTAACAGAAAAACATATTTCTGGCTTCTTGAAAAAGTAAACAAGAAATATAGCAACAATCTTACCTGTTAGAATGTTCATCAGCAGACAAAAGAAAAATAAGGCAATAAGCTTCATCTTTTTGCCAGTTATTTCAGGTTTCTGAAAAATAAATTGTATAACAGACTACAGAAGATTAGCATTTACTCAAAATATATTATTTCTCTATTAGAATAATCTATTCCATGATAGATTCCAATTAACAGCTTCTGCATAACAAGATCCAGTTACATTTCTTTATAGTTTCTTAATTGCAACATAAAATATTAGAATAACTACAATAACAAACTGCGTACTGGTATTTTGTTTTTAGGTGGCATAAATCCAGAAAGGTCCTTTGAACTGCCAGGAAATCAAGTGTCTTGCAAATATTTTGTTTTGTGGGTAACAATTTCACTTTGGTAGTTACCTCTCCTCTTTCCTTCTTCTCAGAGTAGCAAATATGTGTAGCCCAGTGAGCTACAAACCCCGAGGACTGGAATAGCAGCACCACTTAACGAAGGGTGGGGAAAAAGGCAAGAAACGTCACCGAGTTACTACCCCAACCTGATTTTGTCACCTTCATCTGAAGGCATTTCAGCCGCTCACTTTTGCATTGCATCTTAACCCCATCCACATCCCAAATGTGAAATCAACTTGGGCAACAACATTTCTGTCTTTTGAAGACAGAGGAAGAACGTCTAGAAGCAAGTTCTGCAATTATTACTTTTGCCATCTCCTTGATTCCTCCTCTTCAGAGAGAGGCTTTACGTTGTGTTTTGAGCACATTGCTAACAGTGTGTGTTCCCTCCCTAGCTGAAACACAGGACCTTAACATTTTACATCGATTTTGTATTGTTACCAGAAAATCTTATTTGAGATTTTAAATTGTTTGTAAGCACTAAATGCCCAAAGAAATCAATTAGGTTTCTTTAAACAAGAGCTCATGTCCTAACGAGCTCAGTTTCAACGGTGAGTGCACGGCTACCTTCAGAGCACGCTGGTAAGGAGTCCTCCTCTCACACCGCCTTCCCCAAAACGCTTCTCCTCGCAGCAGACGGGTGCTCCGGGTCCACCTTTGGCAGGTTGCTGC
The DNA here is from genome assembly GCA_013389825.1 of Crypturellus undulatus. Lineage (NCBI taxonomy): Eukaryota > Metazoa > Chordata > Aves > Tinamiformes > Tinamidae > Crypturellus > Crypturellus undulatus. Next base: position 9,628 of record VWPW01018732.1, read on the forward strand.
ATGTATCCCGCACTGGGAAANCTTCAGAGCGCGCTGGTAAGGAGTCCTCCTCCCGCAGCGCCTTCCCCAAAACACTTCTCGCAGCAGACGGGTGCTCCGGGTCCACCTTTGGCAGGTTGCTGCATGTATCCCGCACTGGGAAAAGCCTGGAACAGACAAGCAGTCTGGAGGATATTCCAGCGATATCTCATGGGTCTTTTCACATCCAGCTCCTATGGCAGCAGGGCTACCTGGGAACAAAGTGCAGTCGGAATTGCTCCCGAGTTTGTGCGGATGTGGCCAGGCCAGGTCACCTTGCCAAGCTCTGCAGCCGCTCGAGATGCTCCACTCGGGCAAGGAGAGGCTGAAGCGCCAGCACGGAGCTCATTGCACACACTCACCCTGCGGTGAGCGGATCACACAGTCAGTGCAGCCCTCGCTTGCCCACACCGAGCCGGGCTCTACTTCACAGCCGCTTGCGTGTCACAGGACCCCGGTGCGGGCAAAGCGCCTGCTCGGGGACAGACCCAGGCGAGCGGCCTGGCAGGAGGCCCCAGCTCTGCTGGAGCCTGGGCCTATCTCCATGCAGAGCTGGGGCTGTCCCGCCAAGAATTAAAGATGTTCTGAGCAAGGAAGAAAGGAGTGCTTTGTGGCATACCAAGCTGTGCCGACTCCTGCGGAGACCGAAAGGAAAAATATTATGAAAGCAGAACCTAGCCCTTCTCTAAAAGGCTCTAGTCCCCATGCTGAGTGTTTTTAAGGCCTGCAGGAGTGGCCCTTGTACACCCCACACCTCTGTCCCAGTGGCCCGAGGAGGTGGCACAGCAGCAAGGCAGCCCCTGGCTCTATGGTGTCCTTTGGTGCGGCCGCGCTGCGAAGCCCCATGCACTTGCCCTTCCCCTGCCTCATCTGCAGATCATACCCCAACAGGCCCTGAGCAGCACTGACATATGCTGGCACACACACAAAAGCTGTTGCTGTAATTAAATAAGTAGCATATGGCTGCTTCTGCGTGCATCCATCAATACTTTTTTTACTCTATCAATGAGGGAGGCGTAACTGCAAGTGGGTGGTAAGATAATGTGTTTTGGATGTGACAAAGGAAAAATGAGCTTAGTGACATAGCCACATCCTGCAGCTGTCCCCTGAGGAGCTCCTGGTGCTGCAGGAGGACGACAGATCAGAGATTATTGGGACCAAGGTCCCCCAGATCAGAGCATGGTCTGCTACAGCTCTGCATGATGCTGTTAGGAGGATTCATCTAACCACAGAGGCTCGATATGACATGCTTTGGCAGTGTCCCACATCTGCCTCCTTTAGTTATTTACTGCGTCTTCTGAGCCTTGGAATCACCCCATGTCAGCGCTAGGCAGAATCACAGGTCTGATGCAGCATGACAGTGGTCTAGTAATTACAGGCATCCAATAACTCTTGTCAGAGTTTGCAGTTTGTTAAAGCACACCTTAGAATTGCAAATAAACTCCTCAGTTTCCTGTGCTAAAAGCAGCACAAGAAATAAGAGGATCAGAATTAACATTTAGAACTGTTACATGAAGGGATAGAGCCACAAGATAGTTATTTTAAGTGTTAATTTGAATCCCTTTTCTATCAAAGCTTTTGTTGCATTACATGACTGCTTCCCCCCACTGGGCCTGTCTGTTTTTTAAACACAGCATTGAACTACAGAGGAACTAACGAGCTGGACTGGCTCTTTAATTCAGAAGCTGTTCAACAGCAGAGCTCCTCCAGTTGCTCACTTTAGTTATAATAAATGTGCACGGTGAGCTCTGCAGTGCCCAGAGCAGAAGCTGGCATGGGTCAGCTGGCAGAGCCCTTCATCAGCAGTCACTGCCTTGCACTGGCTCCTGCTCTGCTGGGCGCTAATTGAGAACTCCACAGTGCCCACAGATGCAAAGTCATCACAGCAGCAACCACATACTCCAGTGGGTACAACACAGTAGCCCCAGAGTGTTCAGCACTTTTGCTTCTACTCGTTTTGAAAAAGCATTGCTTTATCAGGAGGCATTTTTGCTCTTTTCTCAGAGAGCCTCATTAGTTCAAAACACATATTACCTGCTGGCAGCAAGTTTTCCAGAAATTTTATCTCAAAGTTTGCAGTACATTTTTTTAGGTATGTTTTGGATGGACTTATTGACTCATAAAGGTTTTGATATATTATAGAAGGGCCCTATGGTAATGAGTTTATCCCACCAGTCTATCCTGAGATGATCCAATCAATACACATGTTTTGTAGATGGCTGTAAGAAGCCAAAAGAGCCACATCCATCAGCCAGCTCTGTCAGACAGAAATCAATAGGAGCCCTGAGGAAGCTCCCTGGGGAAGGGGGGAATGCAGCTTGGGCAGCACAGCTGTTTGTGTGACTTGCTCCCTGATGGGGAACAGGGCTGAAACTGCCAGGACAGGAGCCTGCCCTACACACAGATCCATTTCTTATGGGCTGCCTTGCACAGAGCTGCCCAGGGAGGAGCAAGTCAGCCCTCCTTGATGACTAGCCAGAAACAAAGATAAAAGAATTAAGGCAGGAAGTTTATGGATGCCTTCACTTCCACATAGCTATTTTAGACTGCTATTACATGGCACACCCCTCAAACTTGCATAAATCCCCAGGCACTGAAAGGAAGTGTTATTGTTTTTTGAAGTAGAATATTTCATATTTATTCATTAGACAAAAGTGTGGCTCTAAGAACCTCTTATTGACATAAAGAGCACTTCACAGTAGCATCTGAAGTGCTTGAGCAGACAAAATGTGCTCTGTAGAGTTGTATCGCTCTTGTACCTTGCATAGATAACGCTGATATGTTGCTTTCCACCTTGGGAAACCAATATTGGATTATTTCCTCCAGTAATTTGGTCCAAACGNCTTGAGCAGGCAAAATGTGCTCTGTAGAGTTGTATCACTCTTGTACCTTGCATAGATAACGATATGTTGCTTTCCACCTTGGGAAACCAATATTGGATTATTTCCTCCAGTAATTTGGTCCAAACGATACAAGATAAAAGGGGATTTGTGTAGATAGAATAACCTTTACTCAGTTCTGAGGTGGCCTAGAGCTTTCAGGTATTCACAGCCTTGTTGGATTTTCTTTGCTTCTTTTCCCAAAGACTCAGACTACAAAGTCTTCTGAAGTTAGTATGTTTGGAGCACTGTAGACCAGGCTGATGAGTAAGAACTATGAGAACCTCAGCTCATAGTGACTACATAGCAAATTAGCCAATAAAATTCAACAAAGTTGTGTTGACTTGGCAAAATATCCATCCAAATTTGAAGGGCCACCATAGCTGACTGTTCCCAGTGAGAAGTGAAATTGATGCTACGATACAGTTCTCACCATGTTGTCCAGCACTCAGTAGCCAAAGAGGCAAATGGATGATGGAGGTGGAGAGTGATTCTTCCATCGTATGGATTTGTGGTTGCTTCCACTTTGGATATTACATGCAGTTACAGTTTCTTCATCGCAGGAAGATGCCATGCAACTAAGAAGGAACAGAGAAGAGGCAAGTTCCAGGTCATGAGCTGGCTAAAGCAGACTAGACTCTTCAGCCTGGCAAAGAGATGACAGAACTTAGTTACATCTAGTATAGTTACACTCTTCAAAAGACAGTGACTACAACATTAGCTGTATTATCAATATCACCCCCTGCTTTTTCACCTGTAAAGCTCTCACTATTAGGAGCATTTGGCTCCAAGCTGCTCTGCTTACAGAGCAGGGAACAGGAGGCTGCAGCACCAACAGAGCCTCCAGGACTCATCCTCCCCTTCTTGCACTCACATTAAGCCCCAGTGTTTCCAGGTCACTTCTTTTGGCTAAATTGGCCTGATCTTGGCTTTACCACTGCTCAGTTCTTCCCCAGAGCCTAGCATGACCTCGGCAGGGCCAGGCCACCGAGCACATCCACAGCTCTCAAGAGAAGTCATATTTTTCTCTGGCTATTTTGGTTAGATGTGTTAGAGCAATAACTTCTCGAGTTTGGAAATATGATTTGCTTTTCAGACTGACTGAATGCCCCAGCTGCACTTAAGCCATTAAGCAATCAGCAACTGTTTATTGCTTTCCTTCCACAGAGCAAAGATCATTTTTAAAATAACAAGACCATTTTAAATATTTTAAGTGTTAAGATTTTAGCAGGATGAACACAAGCTTCTTCGCATCCACTTACCCCTTCCTTTGATTCATAGGTTCACCAAGGTTACTTCAATATCAGCAGCGTTGTACTAGTCCACCAGCAGCTCTGTCTTCATGAAGGACAACAAAATTGACTAAAAAAGATTGATGAAAGGATAGACTTGATAAAAATCCATCAAGGAGTCACCGGTGCACTCAAAAGCAATAGCAGATGTCTGTGTTAGGGCTTTGCCAGTGGCTGCTTCCACGTGGAGGCCAAGCCTGAAGCTGCACATGGCCCCTCAGGGCAGGTTTGCCAGCTGCAGAGGCAACTGCTCCAGAACCAGGGGGTCCGGCCAGCTCAGGGGCTTGTTCTAGCAGCACATGGGGATACACATGGAAGACAGGCCCCTGCAGGGCTGCAGCTTTCAGCAAGTGAACTGCATTGATCTGGGGGTGATTTTCAGGCGCAAGAGGTGCACAGCTCATCACTGGTAGCGCGCTTGCAGTGCTGAGCAGCATCAGGCATGTTACATCCCCACACTCATTTCCTGAAGCACATTTAAGCCTTCTCAAACAGGCACAGGCTGCCCAGAGAGGTTGTGGAGTCTCCTTCTCTGGACATTTTCCAAACCCATGTGGGTGCCACCCTGTGCCCCATGCTCTAGGTATCCTTGCTGGCGCAGGGGGTGGGACTAGATGATCTCTAGGTCCCTTTCAACCTCAACCATTCTGTGTTTCTGAAATTATACAAGTGCATTAACATGTTGTGGCAGAACTACACCCCAAACACAGGGAACACTGTCCCTGGAGAGGACCCTCACACCACCCCAGGAACCACTTGTGTTCCTCTGTCCTGCAAGAGGATAAAGTGGCACTGCCATCTGCCTTCCTCCCTGCTCTGCCACGGGGAGAGCTGCCACGTAACCCACCTGCAGCTGCCATTACAGCTGAAAACTCATTCCAAGGGTTCAAACGAGAAGCATGAAGGGGACAGAGAAAGAGCCATGTAATCTGAAAGCAAGAGCATGAGCTGCCCCTGAGACACTCCCAATCCCTGCGACGGGGTTCAGGAGAGATTGGAGTTAGGACACACTCACCTGCCAGGCTCCTTTCCTGGAGCCAGGGTGATGCTGCAGCCCCTTGGGCACAGACCCGCGCTGTCAGCACAAGGTGCTTTGGGGTGGCAGTGCCTGGGGCAGCCCAAGCTCCCCAGCGCAGACCCAGACCCTGGGCTCCCGCAGCAGCTCCAGGCCCGGCACTGCCTTGGGAAGGTGAGCGGCTCCCTCTGGTGTCCACAGCGGGCATCGGGGTCCCATCTTCCAGCTGCACCCGCTAAGGCCAGGATTTCTGTCACCTTGCAGACACCCCAGCTTTTCCTCAATCTCACACACGTTAGCTAGTCACCTCGTTCGACTGCTGTCAGCACAACACTTCATCTGCCTCAGGAGGGCAGAACCATCTTAGAAAGGATGAAGAGGTGTTCTATCAAGACACTTCTATAGCTTTAAATTTACTTAGAAAAGTCCAAATACGTATCCCTGATTTTCCTTTTCATCCAGGAGAGGAGACAGCAGAGTTTCCAGTTGTATCACCACCTCTCTCCTTAGAAGTTTCAGGAGGAGATGAGAAGTATTTGGGTCAACACTCCATTTAAAGCTCAAGTTATGCAAGAAAACAGTCCCAGCTCCAGCCTCCCCACCACAGCTCAATGCAGGCAGTGAGAACATCCAGCAAAATCAAACCAACTACTGACTGCAACAGCTTCTAGTCCCTCCTTCAGTAAAAATCCAGACAAGATTGCCTGAATGCTGGAACAATACAGAGATACTAAACTACCTGAAGCACCCTAAGCAGCAAGGAACAGCCTCCATCCCTGAGGTCTTGTCTCACATAAAGCAAATTCCTGCCCTTCCCACCTGCTCTTGGATGCTGGTACCAGAGCTAGGGATGAGCCCTCACCCCTGCACAACCCAACCAAGGAGTAAGGGCCCTGGGCTGAGCTTAAATAGGCTCCTGGGCCCATGGGCAGAGGAGGAGGTCCCAGGTGAGGCTGGTCAGGGCCCTGGCAACATCTGTCTTTCAGAAGGATGATGTTTTTTCCGTGATGTTTTTCTGAAGAGTTTGTGATGGGGTTAGGAGACAAAGGGTGGTCTCACTGGCCAGGACCCCAATCATCATTAAATTAATGTGGGCTCAGTTCCTGCTAGGGCTAAAGCTTTTCTGCATGATGTTGGTATGTTGGTATGTCATAATCATGCTCGAGTCTGTTTTTAACATCTTTAAATGATGCTGAACTTAAACCCCACCATCTCTCCTATTTCTAATCCTTCCAGTGTTGGTGGGAGCTCAGGACGGGACCGAAGATGAAATACACTTCCGAAGCACCCAGTGAGCCCTCTCACGCTGAGACCATCCTAGGAGGGGACCAGGCAGTGGGAACCACGGATTGGCATTGTGGAAGGTGTCAGTATTCCCATAGGAGGGCACACAAGCCCTACTTACTTGCTTTTAAAGTTGTCCATGCTCAAGAGCCAGCAGAGAAGGGACATTTGGGACCAAGAAACGCAGAGAGAAGCCATTCCTTGCAATATTTCTTAATAAATGGGAATATCTGTTAAGAACGTTATTACTTAGACCTTCTTCTGATCTCTAGCCCGAGGCACAGGCTGCTCTGTTAACCAGGTGCTTTGCAAAGTCTGTGCGTCCACTCAGGTGTCTCTTCCTCTTTCACCACTTCCAGCCAGCAGAGAAGCTGACCACCGACATGTACTTCAGACCTTACATTGAAACCACCAGACTCTTTGTCCCCCTTAGGTCTGAAGCCCAACTGCTCTGTTGGTTTTGTGCTCCCACTGAACACGTTGCCAGAAAATCCCTTTCTGTAAAACGTCACCCCTAATCTGTGGATTGCGTTCTGCTTCGCCTCGAGGTGAGGATCTGGACCCAGAAGGTCCCAAACTTCCCCAGAGCCAGTGCAGCTGCTGATCCCTTTGGAAGGGCAGCGGCGCCTGACGCACTTAATCAGCTGCAGGCCCTGCACTGTGAACATGATTTACCCTTCCCACCACGCGCCTCCCTTCCCCTCCTCTCTGCTCTGCCATAACCGGTACCGGGTTTCACAAACGACTCCCATTCCTGCAGCTTGGCCATTAGCTCATTAACGCGAGACCACCCTCACGCCGGGGCTTCCTCCTTGCTGTCAGCCAGGCCCACCTCGCGCTCTTGCTCTGCCTTGTTCTCACATGCTTCCCCAGGCTTTTATCATCACACTGATGATAAAATGCCCATTTTCATCTGCATGAAACAGCAGGATCTAGAAATAAAGGCTATAAATCCTTCTGCATAAGCTATTTTCCACTCGGGGCATGTGTCTGTGTGTGTGTGAGCTTGTTTGCATGTTTTTTTCCCCGTCTGGAATCAACACAGCTGGTATTTTTGTATCGGTTCTGAAGCGGCTAATATTTTGAATATTGCTTATAAAAAAGGAAAGCAAACATTTTTGCCTTGGCCTGGAGAGAAATACCAAATCTGCGGAGTTTCTCCCAGTTGCATTTTAAGGAGGTGGGTCTCGTGCAGCGCTGCCTTGCTTCTGAGGACCTCGGGATGCTCCACAGGACACGCGAGGTGCTCAGGGCTTTGACCTCGCTCCAGCAAAGCACTTAAGCACACGCTGAACGTTAAGCACATGTGTAGGGACCCACGGAAATCAAGGGGACTGCTCTCACGTGGCGAGATGAACATGTAGTTTGAGTGCTCGGCTGGACCGGGGCCAACGGGCCCAGTGTGGCTCGGGACGGAGTCCTAATTAGTTGGGGCCCACAAGGCCCCTTTGAGGTAAGTGTTGCTATTAGGGCTGCTCAAACGTGGAAATGCCATTCCGTGGGAAATTCTGTTATTGCAATGTTTTGCTAAAGGCGAAGTGAATGCAGGCTTTAAATAAAAGCCTCGTTTAAAGCTTTAAGTTACAAATTACGCAAATGCCTTCCCCCTGTTTCCCGTTCCCACCTTCTCTCTGTCCTTAGCGAAAGACTAAAAGGAAATAATGATGTTTGTTGCAGTGGAAGTAAACTAAGGATAACGTGAGATCCGTGACCATATTTAACCATTATGAATCTGTAAGAATCAACTAAGATTTTGTCAACATATCATCCCTTTTGGAGCCAAAACATGCTATAAATACCAGTCTTGCATGTATAACACAGAGGAGCGAGGAATGAGCATCCGTGGACCTGGATGCTCTTGATGACTGGAGCCTTTTATGCAGATGACACTAAGAAGGAATTAAAAAATAATTCCAATGACATCCAAGAGGCCCAAGCTGTAATTACAGCTCTGCCACTGCATTTCTGGGCAAGCCCAGGCAATTCATGCTATTGTCCCGAGCGTTCATTTCCACACCGTGGAAGTGCTGCAGGTTATGGACACAGAGCACTGCAGGAGAAGTAGGAATTATCAGTATTAAAACACGGCAAACATAAAACGAGTAGGAGCTGAGGATGGATGGGATGCCCTCAGCCCCGGTTCCCGTGTGCAGGTTTGGGAGGGTCAGCAGGCTGCCAGTCTGTGACACCCACACCAGATCATTTTAGTGGAATTCTTGTTGTTTTAGGACAGGGGTTGATGATCTGCTGAGAGGAGTCTCTCTAAAGTTCAGCAGGGGCAAGGGAAAGCAAGCAGGACTGTGATAAAAAGCCAAAGAAGGCCCAAGCGCCTTGCTGGCTTCAAACACAAACTGTCTATATAAAAATAAACTATTTCCTTGAAACTGAAGTGTGCAGGAAGTTTGTTTTTATAAGTAGAAAACAGAACCTGTTCTTAATGAAGAACACTTGCCTGTGGTCAAACATCTTGTCAACAACGGTAATTCTTTCGAGCTCCTCAGTGGCTGTGACATCCCCAAAGAATTATCCCCAAAGAAATATGATCAAAAACTCCATAAAACCCAAATAAGGAATTTACTGGACAAGATTCCGAGAGCAGGAAATTGAAAAAAAAAGAAAAAAAAAGGCTGGCGTATTGATTCTGACATCAATTAGGGGAGGCTGGGAAAATCCTCACAGGCGGAAGGCAGATGCCTCTCATTAGCCGGTCCAGCCACTAGAGAAGCCTGAACACCCCTGGGATCGCTGCTGTCCTCCTCATGCTGATGTGACCAAATTGGATAATTATGTGGAAAACCAATTGGAATGTGCATCCAGTATCAAAGACAGATAAGAACAGACCACGCTGCGCATGTTAAGTTCACAGAAACAAACAGGACCCGAAAGTCACAAAGACAAAATATATTTGTGTACCATTTTTTTTGCATGTTCCCCAGGAGCAACAGCTAACTCCATCACAAAAATGTAATACTTTCAGTCAGGAGAAGTAGAAATCTGTTGTTGTAGGATGGTCACCAACTGCTTACCAATGCTTGACAATTTTGCAGAGAAAAGTGCATCTGATATCAGGGTATCAAGGAGCTGTTTCACTGGACAGAAGAGGGATTAGACATTGCATGCAGCTCTTCATGTTTCCCTCCTGGAAAACCTGCAGTGTCTGTTTAGCATTTATAGAAGGAGTTTTCTGTTCTGCATGTGTCACTTTACAGACAAATCTTCAAAGAAATCAACAACATTTGTACCTTGATGCCTGGGTTAGGGACCTACAACACACGGCATTTTCGTAGGTCTGTGATTTCCTGGCTGCTGCATTTGCCGTGAATGTTGTCACCACAGGCGTGGGTGACAATGGCAATGGGCAGAGCATGTTCAGAACCAATGGGCATGGTTTATTCTTGAGATTCAGCACATTGCCATGCTACTCTCATTGAAATCCCTGCTCAGACTTCAGCGCTACATTAAGACATGCAGAAAAAAAAAGTCTCTTAATGCAGAAGTGGCTCTGTGAAGCTTTCAGGATTGCTGCCACCGTGTAACTGATTACATTTGGTGTCTGTGTGCTCAGGGCTTAGCACCTTATTATTTTTGTTATTTCCTCCTAATTCTTTCTTTGGAAAATCCTCAGGATAAAGAGAAAGCCTGATCATATTGCTGTGAAAGGGAGATTTGCCATCATCTTTGTTAGGGTCAGGATTTCATCTTCTGTACTGCCCCCGTGCTTAATCCCATGTGTGCACAACCTGCCTACCACCCCAAGGCACAATTTTATCAGCTGAAGCACTACCACTTCATCGATATTTGCAGAATTTAAATGAGTTCCATTATGAAATTCAGAGTGCGAAAGATAATACAGGTTTAAAGCAGCAGCAATTTCATTTGGGTCAGCTACAAATATGACAAATAGCCCCATCTGACTTGGAACTATATGAAAATTGCAGTTCCTTATGTGTTACACTGCAACAGCCTCATTATTATTTCATAAGCTCGCCTGCTCCAGTGTCAGTGCAGATAAACAAACACGAGAAAATCAATCTGACCACTTCTCAAATCCTGTGAAGCATTTGTAAATGTAAATACTACGGCTGGGAAAACCTCAGAAGTCTCTGACCCTCATTTCCAGAATCCGGGCTGTTGCTAGATCTGATTACAGAGTGAGAAATGTGAAACTTTAACAGCTTGGCTCAAAAAATATTTTTAAAAATATATATCGTTTTCCTGTTACTAAGCAGAAGAGAGAAAAATCCCTTCTCTGCAACACAGAACAGAATTTAAAAGGTGTCTCTATAAGGATGGGAAATCACCGACTAAAACATTCTTTTGGGTTAAATAGTAAGAATTTCTATTTTTAAGCATTTCTATTTTTAATCATGTACTTGGATCTAGGGAGAACCTTATTCCTGCAAACACATTTATGCAGAAACTTAGCTGGGTTTCACTGTTATCACCTCAACTGTTGTGTTCTCATTCTTTTCTTGTTGTTGTGCTCCTTGTTCTTAGCTACTTTGGGAAACAAATACATCCTGCAGTGCAAATCAAGCCTTTTGCATTGCTTAAACAAAAACTTCAAGCGTGATGGAAAGTTATAGTTGTCACCAGCAACTGCCATTTGCCTCAGAGCTCACCTGGATGGGTGACTGTGTCCCCGTGCTGGGAGATTCCTGGGAAATGACGCCTGCCTGGACCACAGCAGGGACACACTCTGTACCTTTCCCTTCATGGGAAAGACGCTTCTTCAGCCTGGCCTGTCATCATATCCAACAGCAGGTGTAGATCCCAATGTGCAGAGGTTTTGGAAGTTGCTAAAATGGGCTGAATTTCCTTGCTTTCCACAGAAAAGCATTTCCCATCAGTCCTGATGACCTTGTCGCATCACTCGCACCTCTAGAGCTTTTGTTGCCATCCCCTCTTCTTGGGCTTTAGATTTCAAAAGTGGCCAACGTGGCTCTCTGTAGGTCGCAATGAGGATCTTAGTGGAAAAGGAACCGTTTCAAGAGGAGTCTGTTAAACACGCAGCTCAGGGCAACGAAACCAGCTGCCTGAAGTGCTGTTCAGAGACATTACTTGAGTATTTCCAGTCAGTAAGTGAACACTTGAGATGGAGTCCCTAAATCATACCAAAGGCAGAGAAACGTTCAGCTTTCCAGGGCCGTCACGGCAGGATTTCAGGTCAGCATCATTTTTTTTTTTTGCTATACCAAAGCAAATTTATTTCCTCAGGGCAGTTTTAATGCCAAATAGCAGGTCATTCTGGAGAAAAGGTAGAGAAGATGGGGTAGCATTAGAGTAACTCACAGATCATGTAGCAACTCCGGCTGGGCCACAGGTAGCCTTGCTGGTTGAGTTCACCCTAACCTTGATCCATTCATGCTTTCCAATTGAGGGGAGCATTTAAACACAAACTTAACTCGAAAAACGTGTTTAAAGTCCTGCTGGGTGAACCTACCCAGGGATTTATGTTCTTTTTTTTTTTCAGCAGAGCTTTCATGCTGCGGTTGGATTTGTTTCAAAGAGTCTACAATATCTTCACAGATTCTATTTCTCTCACATCCTCGTTTTTCCTCGTGTATGGAGGTCCTGGGCCCACTTTCATATGTGTAAGCCACAGAAAGACAGATCAGCAGATAGATACAGATATCTTTATGCAGCACAGATAAAAATGACATTAATAGAAGTATCCACAGTCCATAAGTCTTTGTAGGATTGGGACCATTTGGGGGGATGCATTCCTGAGCATTTCTTCTGATCTGCTGAGGATTTGGACATAATACAAGGCAGTAATTTAGAGAATCCTCCAGATGGTTTAAGGCTGTTCATTGAAGATGAAGCCAGATAGCATGTACAAAAATAGCTATAGGCCTGTCCAGCTTCCAGATCTACCAAAATCATATGGGATGAGCTGGAGAGGAAAGCGGAAGCTCCACAGCAGCATAATGCAGAGCAGCTGTGGCCAGGGTCCGTAACCATCAAACCACATTGAGAAAACGGTCAGGTAGTGTCTATCACCTCAGCCCTTCTCCTGCTCAGGAATATTCTGTAGATGACAATATTCAAGAGCAAATTGAGCCCATATGGGATAATAGCGGTGCATATGTTTTGTTGTTTCAGTCTATATGTGCTCTGGGTATGGATGAGCTGCCAAGAACGCGGGGAAGGTCAGGTCGGGCAGGTGCTGTTTCACATAATCTTAATTATGTCACACTCAGCAATCCATGTAGGCTGCATGTTTCAAATACAAGCTGGAGGCATGAGTCTCCTCTCACACATATTTGGTTCATACTACCATTTCTTCATTGTTTTCTGTGCAAATTCACACTGATTTATATCAGGATGAATGAGATGGGGACAGTCTCTTTTCTCCTCTCCAACCCTTCTCTGAGCCTTGGAAATCGGCTGTTTTCCAAAGCAGGACACACTGGCAATCGTTCCCCCTGAGCAAATCCTGAGGAAGGATGAATGAAGTAAAATAATTTAAGTTACAGTTCTGGCTCTGTTGACACAGCAAGAGTCTCGAGATGTCCTGCAGAGAGTCTGAAATCAGTTAATTTTGCATAGTCTAGAAAGGCCACACATATATTCAGCTCAGCAATCAGGTTTCTGTGAAGAGCGGTATTTCTGTGCTCTGCTTTGTTAGTTGGGACCTACTGCTGGTGTCTGCATAATACAGCAAATCTCCCACAGGATAGAGCTGACCTATAAGAAGTTGAGTTCGGCTGACCTGGAAATATTTCAGTCATGGTTATCACAAGTGGCATTGTCGGAATAGGGCAAAGATAATTGCAGCTCGGGCTAAAGGGCAGGGGGGACTAGAAACCATGAGGTTGAGAGCATAAAAATAAATAGCCCTCTATCACGAGAGCAGCCCCATTGAGTGACACTGCTTCTGAGCAGGAGAATGAACCCGTTTTGAAAGGACTCTGAATATGTATTGGTTTTCTGCTTCCCATGACCCCCAGGGCTATTCTCTGGGAAACCTCGGGCTCTCCGTCCTTCCTCCCCCTCCTGTCACTCCAACCATCACCAAGGCAGGGAAATTCCTCATGAGGATCCCTGTTCCTTGAGCACCTGAGCTGGGGCACCAGGCAGGAACCGGCAG
>VWPW01018733.1:0-55981 GCA_013389825.1 Crypturellus undulatus
TTATATCGGGACGACCACCTCCCGATAAGAAATATGCAGGTGGGTGAAGCTGCTGGATCCTTCTCAATATTCCTGTTGGGTGATCCCCTGCTCAGAGCGACCAGGATGCAAGTCTATGGAATTATGTGCAATGACAGGTGAAATCCCTCCTATGTGAGACGCAAAACTGAGCCTGGTGATGATGGCAGTCCTGAGCAGAGAGGCTGCCTTAGAGACATGCTTCATTGTGACAGTAGTGGTCAGGCTGGTGCACGCAAACTAGAGACTCTGTGTTGAAATCTGCAGGAGCACTACTGGGAGCTGGGGAAATGTTCTGCCAGATCCCATATGCAAAAAACGGATGGGGCTGGCACAATGGCCCATGCACCCAGGAGAACTGGTGCCAGCAGAGAAATAGGCTGTGTTTCTGTTGTGTAAGGAACACCATCTGATGAGCGGGAAAATGCAGTACATGTTCTTAAGCAACCTTAGAATTCCCTACTATGTCCTTGAGCTCCTGGACCCATAAGAGAAGAGTGAAAAACTGGGCTCAACCCTTCCCAAAGCCTGCAGGGACTTCTCCCAGCAGTCAGAGATGTTGGGGCTGATGACACTGTGTTACCTTTCCCCTTCACACTGGGACATGCTCAGCCCCATAGTCTAACTTGAGACCCTTGAACTACATCCATCCTTTTACCAAGTGCCCACAGGAACCCAGGTGTGTAATCTGGCATGCAAAATGACCATTGCCCACGCTGTCTCCAAGGGGGCCTCTTTTGCAAATGAAGAACCATGACCTGGGGCTGGATGTAGAATACAGTTACACTGCCCAGCAGACAGAAGAAAATCACCCACCAAAAGGCAAGTGCTCACTTCCAGCTCAAGTGGGAGGAACACTGTAAGTGTTAAAGGGTTGGCCAACACTGATGGACTGTGCTCCAGTGACGCTCTAGTATTACTGAAGCACTTCTGAAGATCATGTAGGTGCCTGGACAGGGTGAGGCCCTGAACAAGCCCTTGTGATGGTGCCCCATTGGTGCTGTTGTGTTTCCCAGGCAATTGCAGAGCCCTACCCAGCTCACTTCTGATTTGACTCCTGCCTGCATGAGGTGTTGCGGTTCACCAGAGGCTTGGGATTGGTCTTCGAGTCATGCTCTGGGGGCTGTTTTTTCTCGGGAGACACCTTATGCAGCGTGGCCACAAGGTGGGGCCATGGAATCTGAGGAGCTTTAGATGCCACAGCTGAAACGTAGCCCTTGCTAGGTGGGAGGAAAATGTGCCTGAGTGGAAGGGAGGATGTTGGCAAGAATCAATTGGCCATGGCTGCCTGGGAATTTGAGGCAGCTGTTCAGATTTTGAGTATGGCCCAAATTAAGCGACTGCTGTGGAAGTGTCTTAATGTTCCTGCTCACTGTTCCTGCCATCACCTGGGGGTGAGGTGATAGTGGATGTGGTGGTAGAGGTTTATTATATGGAGACAGTGGAGGTGGAAGTGTAGAGTCAGGTGCTGGAAAATGGTGGTTGTTGTGGGATGTGCTGATGTGGTTTGCCCTCCCAAGGAAGGATAGTGCTGCACTTCTGAGGGCCAGTAGATCTGTTCGCTGCATCAAGGACAGTTGAGTTGCTGGTGTTACAACCCAGGATGGGGCATTTTTCTAAGCCTTTTTCTAAAATCTTTGTTTTATCTGGGAGCTAGAGGGGAGTGACTTTTGTCTCCCTGCCTTGTGAGGAAGCAGCCACACAGGAGCAGAAGGTAAGAACGGGAGCTGTGGGGCAGTGTTCAGGGTGGTGGGTCACCCGAGCTGTTTCTTTGCAACCTGTAAGAGATGCCTGGAGATCCTTTTATAATGGGACTTGCACACTTTTCCCAACCCTTTCCTGGGGCAGGTTGTGACCTCTCTTCTTTGTGCAGCATGTAGCATCCTTCACTGCCTTGCCATCAAGGGGAAGCAGCCCTAAGCCCTCAACTCTCCTCTACCTGTGGCAACAGACTATGCCCAGGATCAGACTTTACCTGTCTCATCTACCAGGATATCTGGGATGATCTTGCCTATGGAAACCCTTGTTTTTGTAAACTCTGCTTTAGCTGTGTGCTGCAGTGGGCTCAGAGCAAAGTGCTCCCTTTGCAAACACACCACCGAGCCAATACTTCACTTAGTTCAGGTAGATGATGATTTTTGTGAGTACATCATCACACCTTCTGCAGAGGCATCTATTAAGCATTCATCCTGCAGAAAGAGTTCCTGATGCAGACCCAGGTTCCTGCAAGTGGCCTCCATGCTGATTTCTGGACAGCCCTTTTCTGCCACTGTCCGTCCTTTCTTCAGCACCTGGTGCGTTGATTGCATGGGGAGCTGCAGGTCCTCTTTGGGACTCAGTAGAAGCTGGTGGCCAGTGCAGAAGGTGTAATCCTGGAGAACCTGAGGTGCTGTGAGTTGGACAGTGAGGCCCTGATCTAGCACTTGGAGCCCTTCCTGTAAAGCTGCACTGTACTTTCCATCTGCGACACCTTGCACTTGTGCAAGGGTGAGACTTCACCAGCTGACCCTTGTCATCTCTTACACTGCTGAGGGGCAGGAGGGCAGCTCCATGGCAGCCCCCAGCCCACTGTCTTACCAGGTGCATCCCCACCCCAAGCCTGTCCCCAAGAGAAAACCTCAGGCTCCAGCCATGACAAGCTCCCCGGCACCTCTTACACCGTTGTCTGTGAGATGCCCTCTGGGCACAGGGTGCTCGTGGTCCCAGCAGTGCTCAGTGGGGCTGAGCAGAAAACAGAGTTGCCCTATACGCCTCGTGGGTACCTGGGTGAAGCCAGTTAGTGCCACTGGCCAAGCTGTCCGTGGCTGCACAGGAGCATTCATCCCTATCCCAGCTGTTCCCTCACCATCCCTCTCCCCAGGGAGCAGGAGGAGCCCAGGGAGGTGGCTGCAGGGAACAGGAAGAGGTATCACTTGCCTGGATCTGACAGAGCCTGGAAGAGGCTTGCTCAAGATGATCATACACCATGTACATATGAATTGAAGATTTAGTTATAAATCAATTATTAGAATGAGTTGTTTCATTCCTTATGTAGTGTTCATATATTGCTAATAATTGTTAAAATAAAATGAGAAGGAGAAAAAATAAAAATCCCCAGCCTGGGTCAGCAGAGAAATTGCTGTGGTGGGTCAACCAAGTGAAAGAACAGTCCCTGACAGGACAGGACATGTCCAGATAGAGACAGCCTGACCAGCCTTATCTCACAGACCTTACAAACTCAGTACAAATCCTATGACCTATTAATACTGCCTCTTAGAGCAGTATTCTTGGTCAGCAGATTTTAGGAAACTGATGTACAGGGGCAACTTTCTGGGAGTATTGCAGCACCACGATCACAGGGATGGGTATAGGAGAATGAGGAATCTGTAAGACCATGGAGAGGCACAAGCAGAAGCCCCTCTGCTATGATTCTCTGCTAGAAGGGTGGGCTTGTCTTGCACCAAACGTTCCTGTTTTAATGAAGATTTTTGTAAACAACCCTCCAGTGTGACTGTGGCGTGTTATGAGTGTTTTGGAGAGGCATGTCAGAAGTGCGGAGCCTTTGTGCTCCACAGATGCACTTTACAGTACAGGAAGAGAGAGCATTGCTAGTCATGAACATGACAAGGGTTTCCAGGTGCATGTCAGCTTGTACAAACTGTGGTGCTATTATCACACAAATCTTGTTTCTGCTAAATCTAAGTTGTGGAGGGCTTCTTTAGGGAAGAGAGTTGTTTGTTTTTGTCTTTGCTTTGGTTTTAAAACTGATCCCTGCAGACAGCAATGGCATGCCTGGGAGCTTATTCCGACCTGTGAGAAGAAAGATTGTGTAGTTCACAAAGTGACTGAGCTTGAACTGTGCCACTGTTTTGCCTGTCAGCGCTGTACGCATGAAGTTGGACAAAAATCAAAAGGAAGTTCAAAAAAGAAAAAGATTTTGGGAAAAAAAATTCCTTCATAAGTCAGGGGTACTGACTACTGACAGTTTCTGGAAGCTAAGCCACTGAATGGCAACACACGTCAGGATGCAAGTGGGAACAACTTGTTTCCATTCCTTGGGTTCTTTTGCCCTCAGACAATTTCCAGCAGTTGCAAAGGTGAGGCAGAATTTGTAATTTCAATTTTATGTCATGCATAACTTCCCTCTTTTATCTGTATAATAAAAATGCATGCCCATGAATTCAACCATGAAACTTACAATTTATGGTGAAGCTGCTGAACTTTGCTTAGTGTCAAAGCTTTCTAATGAGGAACAGGATAGTGAAAACATAACTGGTTTAGTAATGGGGAAAAAAAATGGAGATAAAAATCATACCACAGAACATAAGAGGAATGTGATATTATAACATACTGTATTTCAATAAGATAACAGTAATCTGAAGTTAAACTTTATTTCCTTCTTCTTCCTTCCCTCCCTCTACTGCTTTTTGCTTTACCAAATTTTGACCTAAAATACATTAAGTGTTTTGGTTTTAAAGTTTTTACTGTTAGCTAAGTAGAGTCTAACTGTTCATCCACATAATTTATATTCTATAACATGATCAATCAATTTCCTGTCAGTGTCTTAGAATACAGGTGTTATTACAAATAAAATAAAAAACAGACAGTCATAATGGTTTAAACATAGGACTCTTTGAATACTAGAATTTTTCATTCATTTCATTCATTATAAGTAGTTCATAAGATGATGAATATTTGAAATTGCATTCAGTAAAATATTTGAAAGACATGAGGTGTAAGTATATAGCAGCCTGAATTTCATGAAATCTTTCAGCTCTCCTGCTTTCTGTGACAACTGACATACACACTGTGATTACAAAGAATAACCCACCCCAAAACACCTGCATCCCTGCAATCTACCTACGTGATAGCAAAGGATATTCTCATGTCGTCATCTTTTAAATGTTTTTATTTGTGTTTTTTGAAAGTATAAGGAGCCATTTTCCGTATTTTGAAATACAGCAGCTGCTACAAAAATGATGAACTTTAGTACAAAATAAGCTTCCAGGCTCAGTAGCTTCTTTAACAGTGCTTGGCAAAGTATTATATTCCTTTCTATGCCTTCAACTTTTTGCAAGGTTTAAGTACATTCAGCTGCCAGAAAAAGATGGAGGAACATGGCCAATGTAAGTACCAACAGGGAAAGAGAAAGAAGTTCCAATCTCCAGTTCTCTGCCTCAGTAAGCCTAATTTGTAATTGTTTACTTTAACTAGATTCATATAAAATTGTTGTTCTGCTAAGATATAAAGCTTAACTACTGTTTTTCATTAGTACTTAATATAGATGATTACTTCCTGGTAACTTTTTTTTTTCTTAAGCACAGAGTAGAATTCTTGTCAAAATTATACTAAGCAATAGAGTTCTATATAATAATAATAATGCAGTTAGAATAAGTAATGCAGTTAGAATAAGTATTTTCTAAGTGCATCATCTCTATACTGCGCAACTGTCAGGAAACCTTTTTCTCAAGCATTAGAAATGTGATGCTTGTTGGTTCAAAAATAGTCTTGGCTTTTATGTTCATATTTTCTACTGGAAAAAAATTTAAAAAAGGATTTAAACTCTAAGACTCTGAGCGTTGTTTATGACAAACCCTTATTTCTAGAAAAAAAGATTTTTTTTTACAGTAATGAGCCAAAGCGGAATTCTACCACAAGAAAACAAATCCAGCAAGAAAACTTGTATTAACGCATCTTAGAAACATTAAATGCTTCCAGAACTATATGAGTTTATAAATGGCAGAAACAAAAGTTGGTATACTGAGTCTTTTCTCATTAAAAATATGAATTTATTAAATTAATCAAGCTTAGAAGATCTGTTTATTCACAGCTTAACCAGATAATTAAAAAAGGTGATTTTCTTCCTTTAAATTGTTCCCATAGTATTAAATTTTTAATAAATTTGCTGTAGAGCTAGTTTGTTTTAAAAAGGAAAAAACATGATGGAATAATTTTTATTTTATTTTATTTTATTTTATTTTATTTTATTTTATTTTATTTTATTTTATTTTATTTTATTTTATTTTATTTTATTTTTCCACAGAGGATGGCCAGTCATCCAAGATATAGCCAAAAATATGACTAGGGGAGTTTGAGTTTAGTTCTTTAAAAGGGAAGTTTTTAGCTGGGTGTGAAGAAAGTCATCTTTGTTCTCCCTTCTCTTATTTACTTTTAGGTCACAAGGTACCTAGAAAAACCCTATAAGTGAACAGAAAATAAGAATCAGATGCTTTCAGGGATTACTATTTCACAGGAAATTCTGAAAAATAAATTTTCTTTTACACCTCTGTATGTGTGTGTTTGAGTCATATTCCACAGACAGAAGGAAACCCAGACAGAAAGTGAAAATTATATTTAATTTAGCCAAATTTAATGTTGACTCCTTTATTTTCCCTGTAGGTTTTGATCCTTGCTTTAATTTGGGAGCTGAGGGTATAAGGATGCCTGATGCTTTAAGGGAGAAGTGTGTAAGAGAAGAATTGGAAAGACATGCCATCTGCGCAACAATATAAGTAATTTTACATTAACACTTTATTAGAACTTCCCAGGGAACCTAAGATCATGCACAATTCAGTTCAGGAAAAGAAAGATCTTTCTAGGAAATAAACAGCCTATGCAATATTTTTAACTTGGAAGTTTGGTAGGGAATAATGTTATATAGGGTAAAACACTTTTTTTTTTTAACTGCATGAGATTTAATTTTTTTTTATGTTGAGACCTTTCAGAGCAAAAGTCTAAGTTAATGAAGATGTGTGAATAAATTTCTCGCACTGTATTTCAAATCATGGATGCCTTGACATGAACGATCTGCTGTGTTTCTAAGCATAGGAGAATATTTTATGGTAAGATAGTAATATATGTAGTGGTACCCTTAGGTCAGTTAAGAAGGGAAGGAAAATAACAATTTTAATGAATACTTCTTTAAGGAAACCAAGGTTATTCTGCCTTACTGTGACAAGGAGGAGACCAACAGGGGCAACACTGCAGTGGATGTTTACTACTGGTGGACAGAAAGCCGTAGACTTCTGGTCTCCTGATCAGGAAGAGGAAGTGGATGAGGCCTTCTACAGGCAGCTGCAAGTAGCCTCGTGATGACAGGCCGTGGTCTTTATGGGGGACTTCAGCCACCCTGATATCTGCTGGGGTGACCAAACATCTAGGAACAGACAGTCCAGGAGGTTCCTGCAGAACACTGCAGATACGTCTTGCTGCAGGTGGTTGATGGGCCAACAAGGAGAGGTGTGCTTGGAGACCTGATACTAACAGAGGTGGTCTAGTTGGAAAGCTGAAGGTTGGGGGCAGTTTTGGCTTCAGTGACCATGAGAGGTTGAAAGAGGAAACTAGGCAAGAAGTAGATTTGCAACCCTGGACTTCAAGAAAGCCAACTTTGACCCTTTCAGGGAGGAATGCCCTGGGCTGGGGTCCTAGAAGCAAAGGAGGTCCAGGAGGACCACTTTCTTCAAGTGCAGAATTGGTGCATTTCTACAAGAAAGAAGTCAAGTGAGGGGGGCAGGTGGCCTGCATGGATGGGCAAGGAGCTGTTGAAAAAGCTTAAAGAGAAAAAGAGAGCATACATAATGTGGAAGAAGGGCCAGACCATGTGGGAGGAATATAGGAACACTGTCAGAGAATGCAGGGATGCCACGAGGACGGCCAAGGCCCATTTGGAATTAGAGTTAGCGACAGATGTAAGTATAGATTTCACTTTCTGTTTGGGTGTCCTTCTGTCTGTGAAATATGACTCGAACACACATACAGAGGTGTAAAAAACAATTTATTTCTCAGAATTTCCTGTGAAATAGTAATGCCTGAAAGCATCTGATTCTTATTATCTGTTCATTTATAGTTTTTTTTTTTTAGGTACCTTGTGACCTAAGGGATCCTGACTGCCTCAGGAGGAGTGTTGCCAGCAGGTGGAGGGAGGGGATCCTACCCCTCTGCTTAGCTATGGTGTGGCCACACCTGAGTATTGGGGCCAGTTCTGGGCTCCTCTCTCACCAAAATTCTGCCCATCTCCATAAAGTACAGAAAGTATACAGAATACAGACAGAAAATACAATAAATATAGTACAGAAAGTATAAGAGAGAAGCTTAAAACTGTTTCCTTTATAATTCAGCTGCCATGGAAAGTCCATTACTGTCATTCTGTTTACTGAATGTAAATCCATTTTATCTAGGAGAAGTGTAAGTGTAGCTGCTTGCTGCTGTCCTTCTGCAGTTCCAAAATCCTGTGGTGAGACACAAGTTTACTGTACAATTTTTTCAGGCTGACATCACGTACTTAACCCTGTAGCTACTGACAAGGTGACAGGATAGAGTAATTGCCCTTTGCTATAGGAGATTCTTTATTAAATATTTATGTAAGATGTCCCCAGATCCCGGGTTTAGCTTGACAGCAGTTTATAGCAGAGCGTTTTAAAAGGCGTTGCTCCAAAAAGGTTGTCATTGTGCAAAGATCAGCACTAACATCTGTCACCAGTTGACTAGGATTCACTCTCTGAACAAGTGCAAATTCAGGGCTGCATAAATAACACAAAAATGCATAAGAAGAGTGTTTTGGACAGGGGAGGAATGGAATAGGCAAGACCAAGCTAAGGGATTCAGACAGCTAGTTAATTGCAAATAAAATTTAAATCTATTAAAGTACACAGATGTCCAAGGGAAGTGGCAATTCTAGGTCAGAACTGTGTGCTGCAGTTATTTTTCTGTAGTAATTAATATTGTTCAGCTTTAACACTAATTATTTGCAGAGTTCAGCAAAAAAAACCTTTTGGTATTTGGATTTTAGAATAAGTATTTGATAAAATACAGTATTCGAATTTTAGAGTCGTCTGTGTTGTTGTAATTAGTGACATCAGTTTAGCAGCACTTTTAATGGACTACATTTCAGGCACCTGTCCTTAAGAAGAAATTATATATGTTCTGGGAATGGTGTATCCAAGTTCATAGAAGAGGAAAAGTCCCTTAATGATGCCTGTGGTAAAGGCAGCTCCATATTAAACATGCTGACTGGAAAGATACTGAAGGCTTTACCACATTCCAGCTCTTTGGAGGTTAAAGGTTCTTTTCTTGGAGTTTGAGTTTATTCTTCAAGTTTATTACTTGAAATCTTTTCTTGAAGAGGAGTGTCTTTGTAAAATAATTGAGACTAATTCTTTCTTTTAAAAATGTGGTAATAAATAGCATTCTCCTATATTTTCAAAGAGCGTGTCTGACACTTCAGTCTTTCTACCAGGAAATAGAGGTCAGGGATATTCCTTGCCTAGGTTTTGTTGTTTATTTTCTATTTCTCTCTGACCAAATTACATCTATTTGCAATGACTACTTCCCTTTATTAGATTTTTCTCTGTGGTTGAGATTAAAGCCATTAGTCAGCACCATTTCCACTGTGTGAAGACCTTTATTTTGGCTGACACATCTGTCTGCAACTATAACAGTATCACTGAAGGGTTAAGTTTGGAAGGTATCTCTGGAGATCATCTAGTACAACCAGCCTGTTCAAGCAGGGTCATCTAGAGTCTGTTCCCAAGGATTGTATGTCCATGCTGTCTCTCTGATGCACCCCAGCCTTCTTGGTCATGAGGACATTGCTGGTTCATGGTTACCGTTGTCCATTCGGACTCCCAGGTCCTTCTCTGCAGAACTGATTTCCTGTGGGTCAACTCCCAGCCCATGCTCATGGGCTTCGCCTCCTTGCGTGAATCACTCTGCAGTTCTCTTGCCTGAATCCTATGATTTTCCCCCATCACCGGGTTGTTGAGGACCCTCTGAATGGCAGCAGAGCACGTTGGCCTACCAGACACTCTTCCTAGTTTTGTTATCATTGGAAAACTGTTCCTCTATGGAAATCATTAATGGATCTGTGGATCTGAACTGGGCTCCTGATTACATTCTTAGCTTCACATGCTTTGAGATGGCATCCAGGATGCTCCATCACCTTTCATATGGGATCAAATGAGGCTGAGTCCCTGGGTAATCTTTCTTGCCCTTTTGGAAGACTATAGTCTTCCAAGACATTAGCCCTCTTCCAGTCCTCAGACATCTGTAAGATTTTCCATGACCTTTAAAAGGAATTGAGAATGGCCTAGCAATAACGTCTGCTGTTTCCTCAGCATATCATGCATCCCATCAGAGCCTAAGAACTTCTGAATGTCAGGTTTTCCTAAGTGATCTCTAACCCAATCCTCCTCAGCCAAGGGAATGTCTTCCTCTCTCTCGTCTTTCTCCATGGACTCCAGAGCCTGGTCTTAGTAGTGAAGACTGAAACAAAGAAGGCATGCTTTGCTGTTGCTCTGCTTTTTCTGTTCATCTCATCCTGACCCAATTCAGCAGCAGGCCCACATTCTCCTTAATTATCGTTTGTTGCTGGTGTAGTTAAAGAAACCCTTTGTACTGTTCTTGACATCTCTTGTCAAGATTCCTGTAATGCTCTCAAGTTTCCTGTCCCTGCTTCCACCTTCTGTGCACTTTGTTCTTCAGTTTGAATTTTGCCAGGAGCAACTTGTTCATCTATGTATGCCTCATGCCTTTTGCCTTTTTGCTCACAAGTTGTTCTTGATCTTGGAGGAAGTGGTCCTTGAAAATTAACCAGCTTTCTAGGACTCATCTTTTTCTGGTACCTCATTTCATGGAAATGAAATGAAAATAAATGTAACATTAAAAATGAGGGTTAATTATATCAATAGTTATGTGCTAACCTGTAAAATAAAAGGTTACAGGAAGCATGTTGTTAGTCAGGACTGTGTACATCTATGCTGTATTTCCTTTGCTTTGAGCAGTGATAATGACCATAGTTAATTTGTTGGAGGTCAGAAACTCTTTGCTGTTTGGTGACATTGCGGAGTCATGATACATACTCTCCCTGTCAGCTAAACTTATTGAATTCTGTCTGCTGTTAGTCACTTTGTGACATACAGATTCATCATAAGATGAATGCTAATTTGGATAGTAAATTATATACTGACAATATACAGCTAAAAGGGCTAAAGAGTGCTGTACATTGCTAGCAAGAATAGAGGGCCAAAATAACAGTGTAAAGTATTTGGCTACTGAAGATTGCCACCTGCTCACCACTTATTGCACTTAGAGATTACCTCTTGTGGAATAGAACTCTTTAGCCTTTTTACATGTTGAAAGCAGGTAAACCAAGCATGTTATTCAACTGCTTCAGGAAGAACAAGGGAGAACAAACTATTTTGTTGCTGCTTGATCCTCCCTGACAGGCCTGAATGAGACTTGTTCCAAATTCTCCCCCACAACAGATGGCCAGAGCAGACTCACTTTTTTCTGTACACTAACAATTTAATATTCACAAAGAACAAGGCAGCGTCAGCATTACACCACTGTGTAATAACTACATGCTCATTCAGCATTCTTTCTAAGATTTCTGGTAAGAAGTGATTTTTAGTGGGTTTTCAAACAAGGCATAGCTTTTGACTCCAGAAGCAACTTCAGAATTAATCCATTATGGATGTAACATTCCTGTATTTCATCTTTAACATCAATATTTTCAAATAAGGATGGATATTCAAAAATGGATATCATCCAACTATGTATGAAGAAGATATTCAAGTATGAAGAGCTATAAAAGGTCTACAATTCCAGCAAAACTGAAGTAAAACACAAGGTTGTCAAATATATACTGTTCTTCTCTAACTAGGCCTTGATAACTGCATTTCTATGCAAAGACAATGTGGGTGTTCTGTTTATCCACATTTTTGTAGATTACTTTATGCATAATTAACGAATCTGGAGATTTAAGGATTAATTAGGATTGAAAAGGCAAGTGCAGCGTCCTGCACCTGGCCAGGCACAAGGACAGATTAAGAGTGGACCTGCTGGATGCAGCTCCAAGGAGAGGGATTTGGGAGTCCTGGTTGACAACAGGTTAGCCATGAATCAGCAATATGCCCTCATGGTCAAGAAAGCCAATGAGATCCTTGCCTGTCTGAGGAGGAGTATTTCCAGCAGGTCGAGGGAGGGGATCCTTCCCCTTTCTCAGTTCGGTGAGGCATCATCTGCAATATTGTGTACAGTTCTGAGCTCCCTCGTATGAGAGATGGGGAACTTCTAGAGAGGCTCTAGCGTAGAGCAGTGAAGATGATGAAGGGACTGCAGGGACTGCATGGTGAAGGGATTGATTGTGTGAGGGAAGACTAGGCAAGCTGGGCCTGTTTAGGCTGGAGAAGATTGAGAGGAGTTCTTATCAATATGTATAAATACCTGAAGGGAGAATGTAAAGAGGATGAGACTAAACTCTTCTCTGTGGTGGCCAATGACAGGACAAGGAATAATGGGTATAAATTAAAACACAGGAAGTTCCAACTACATATGAGGAAGAACTTCTTGACGGTGAGGGTGACAGAGCACTGGAACAGGCTGCCCAGAGAGGTTGTGGAGTCTCCTTCTCTGGAGATCTTCAAGACCCACTTAGATGCAGCCTTGTGCCACGTGCTCTAGGTGGCCCTGCGTGTGCAGGGGGGTTGGACTAGATAATCTCTAGAGCTCCCTGCCAACCACTCTGTGTTCACTCTGTGAACATTATGTGTATCTAGCAGACAAGCTTGATGGTGGTTCTAAATCTATATTTTTGCTTCCCTCTCTGCTGAATATAATCTTAGTTTTTGAAATGTAGTTTTGACTTGCCAAAGTACATATTGACTTGACAATGGTCCTTGCACTGTCCTCTGCCCATTGGCTTTCCTACACTTAGTTGCCATAAGCAAGCTGGAGACTGCTTCTACTCCTGTGAGGATGTATTGATATCCTGCAGAGGATTTGAATTCTTTCATTGATTGGGGGATTTGAAGCTCCTCAGTTTTTTGTAGAATATCTGAAGGAATCACTGTACTGCCAGCTATCCACCAAAGAATGTACGTAAGAATTTTACTTTTTTGCTTGGTTCCTAACATTTTTAAGGTGGTACCTCTATGTCAGCCTCAAGTTGGATTTCCCAATACTGCTGTGGCTACTTTCCCAACCTTTTCAGGGGAATCACCCACAATTAGGATATCATCTATGTATTGGTACAATACATCTTTTACATCTAGTGTAAAAATGGGGGTGTAGATGCTTGTAAGGTAGCTGTTAAGTTTACAGTATTTGGTACATCAGCTGTTAATGGGGCAGTATTAACATTCAGGCACCAATTGTCAGTTGCCACCTCACATCTGCGAGACAGGTGAGTTGTAGGGGGAGTGGGTTCTGGAGATGATCTGTTGCTTCTCCAAGTCAGTTATGACTTCAGAAATGCAATTCCGTGCCACAGCAGATTTCTGCTGGGTATTGTGGTATGTTAGTAATTTTTGAATCAGAGGCTGTGCGAAGTAAATGCACTGTAGCCTCCCATTTCTGCCTAGTTTGAGGTAGACATTTGATTCAAGTGACCATGCACGGCCATCTGGAAGGTGCCATTTTTTTTCCATTTAAAATATGAAAGCCTAAGATATTTTCATTATGATCTTTAACTGCAAAGAGAGTAGTCAGTGTGCGCTTCTCACCTGGGAGCCGTAGATTAACCTTGACAATTTGGCATTCCACACTTTCTCCATTCATACCAGTATTTGTAACTTTTTGCTGTCCGGGACATCTAGCTTTATAGCATTCTGTTGTGTTAGTACTGAGATCTGTGCTCCTGTATCTATTAAAAACGTAACTAATTGTCACTGAGGACTGACAGGAATTAAGATATATGGACCATTATTACTAATCACTGATAAGCCTTTACTGGCTGGACAGCCAGGCCCAATTGTTTCCCTGACATTTCTCCTTTTTTGAACTCATTTCTTGAAATCCTTCTCTAAAGTGAGAGAAGGTGTTTTTTTTTCTTTTTCCAGGATCTGGCACTGGAGGAGTCGATGTACGCCCCTTCATTTTGCTGTTACCTCGTTTCTGGAATGCTTCAACGAGTCTGAGAATTGTGCCTGTGAGTTGTCCTTGTATAGCAACTATTGGGATGCCTAAAGCCATAGATTTTCTCTGTTAGTCATTCCTACATTTCCTGAACTCACTTTCTGAGATTTTCTGCTTTTTCTCTTTGAGCTTGATTTCAGTTTCCTCTTTTACTAGTCTCACTGTGATTTTTGCTTTGGACTTTGCATTGCTGTTAGGAACACACTTAGTTCTCGTGACAGTCCCTCTTTTCCAAGACAGCAAAGGTAATGGGAGATGTCTGCCCTTATCTCCCAATGCTTTTCTACAGCTCTTCAAGGAGATCTGTGATGTTGGCACTTCTTATCCTACAACTTGGTTGCATCTAAGCTGAAACAAATAAGTACCAAATGCACCACATCTAATCCAAAGATGCAGCTGAGTTTCTATGGAGAGTTAGTTGAAAATCACCTCAGAGTTCTTCAGGTAAAGACCGATGAGTCTGACTGTAATAGGTCCATGCAGTTCCCACACGAATACTTTAGGACCATTTGAACATCAATGATAGCACAGAAGTTACCAGATAGCAGAGCAGGAGAGAAATGCTTTCTGTGCAAACAGTGATTTGAAACATCTAGAAATACCATATACCTGGGCAAGCCCAGGGGCCACACTTGAGCTATATGGCCAGGCTAGCTTTCCTGTATGTTTGTGCTGTCAGTCACTCTGCAGATTTTATTTCAGTGTGGACACTGCTGACAGGGGGAAACAGGCAGCACAGGCAGCTATGACCAGGCCATTTCCTGATTTCTGGAGTCTGGATGCTGTCTTCTCAACATCCTTTGGAGGTCCATGTGATGTTTTCTTCTCTGGATGGTGGCTTTCTTGTTTCCAGTGGCTTAGCTATTGTCCTGTTTTGGTCCTAATCACACGAGAAAGATAAAGTTAAGTCAACTCTCCTGACCAAGACAGCCTTCTCTGATCAGTGAGCAAGTGGTTCTTCTGACAAGAAGCTCTGAAAGTCATATCAGGAGTGGCAAAGTGCAGCATGCTGCGATTCCACAGTGTTCCTGGTCTCGAGGTGGTGCTGGCAGGTCTCTTTGCGATACCCTTGTGGCCTTTCAGACCAGCTCAGCCACTGCCTGCCTAAACCAGAGATGCAGAATCCTTCTGAGGCAACAGAGAACACTGCTCAGCTGCCCTAACTGTAGGAAAGCTTCCTGTGGTGTAAGAACAAAAGTTTCCTGCCTAGGTACTTCTTGTAAAAAACTAGTGTATAATACCTTGCTTCTTCAGCACTTCAGAGGGCTGGCTGGGAAGTAGACACAGAAAGGTCATGACCACCCCAAAAGCCTTGGTTTTCCCTTGGCTGAGGCAGCTCTGGCTGCCTCAGTCAAGGGAAAGAGAATAAAACATACACAGCCTGGAGGCTGCAATCAGGCAAGAAAAGCAGGTAAATGCTGGGCAGTGGGGGCCCTATGGCATTGTGCATTAGCTGCATTATTCACAGGTTGGCTGTCTTCCACCTCTGAACCTACTATTTAGAGTCAAGAGGCAGTGCTTTGGGAGCTCGATGTGAAAATGGCAGAATCTCAGGATGGGAGTCCTGCTTGAAAAGGACCAGCTGTTTTGAATGGCAGTGGGGAGTCCTGTCACACTATCTTCAACTTGGATCAAGCTCCTGGTCAGTCTGCAGATCAGAAAACAGCACCAGGGCTCATGTTAGACTGAGTGTTGTGCAGCAGCTCTAAAAGTCAAAGGAATGTTTGCTTGAATTGAGTAAATTTAAGGAGAGGAGTGTAGAAGACAAAGTTCATTCGTGGTGTTAGAAAGTTTATTCTTGAAGGAGAAGGGTAGCAGGGAAGGAAACCTAAAAGATTTCATTTCTCCTCCAGTAGATGTCCAGGAGATGTTAATGGAGGAAAGTAGAAATGACAGAACCCAAGAGCTCACAGCTACTTTGGCAAAGATTGATATTGCAAAGATCAGTGATGCTACTAAGGAGGGACAGTGGGACTGCCTCCGCCCAGAAGGTGGTGGATGAGGAACCTCAGGAGGGTCCCCATGTCACTGAATGTCCTGGGGTCCCCTTGCAGTGTGGTGTCTCTGCCATGTGAGTATCTTTAGCCCATGCCCCACAAACTATGAACGTCATCTCCGTGATCTCAAGTTGGAACAGGCCTGCTTTTAGAGCAAAAGAAGAAAGCAAGTACCACAGGGGCTCTTATCTCTTTTCACTTGGGCATATTAGGAGGTCACCAGCATTGTGCATGGTGCTGACAAAAGCCGTATGCCTTTCAGAGTCCAGTCTGCCAGCTTTCTGTCAAAAATGTCCTCTTTTGAGCGTTGGTGTTTGGGAACAACTTCATTATAAAAGGGGGTGCCCAAGGCATGAAGTTGTGCTAATAACATTACTCCCTCTTTTCTAGGGAAAACATCTCATGGAAGAAGGAAGTCTTTTTAAAAGCTGTTTTCTATATTTTTGTCATTCTTGGTGAGTAGTTGTGAGAAATGAGCTGCCAGCAGTAGCACAGAGCTGCTGGACACCAGGGTCTGGGCTGAGAGAGAGGCCCCACTGGGGCAGTGTCCAGCTTCCCATTCCTGTGCTGCAGGAAGCTCCACAAATGTCTCTACAGGGGAGTCCCATTAGCCTACTTTCTTATTGTGAATTAGAGTTGGTGTTTACTGTATGTTTTCCCTGCTGGCCTGGAATTTTGGAGAAAAAGCAGTGCCCCAGGTCAGTGACAGCTGCTGCAGGACAGGTAACTCCTGCAAAGCTGAGATGCTGGTTGTGCTTGAATACATCCTCAAACCCTCCTGTTCCCTGCAGAGGGAAGCTTTGCCAAGCTTCCCTTTGCCAGAGTGAAGCAGCAACTTCTGCTGGGCCTTCCTCAAGCAGCGTCTGCAGGAAGGCCTGGCAGTTGTAGCAGCTTTGCTCGTGGAAAGCTCTTCCCTTTCAGGAGATACTGAGCAGGATAAACCCAGGGCTGCAAACCAAAGAGTGAGATCATTTATCTCCCTTGAGCCTTTCTCTTAACCAAAAGTGTAAGGCTTTGCTGTCCAGAGAGCAGGACCACAGTCCTGGTTTGCCATCCTTCTCCCTGTGTTTTACTGTCTCTTGGTACTTGCAGACATGTCTTCTCCTGCAGCTGTGAGACAGAAGCAGTGGCCAGGCCCAGCAAAACCTCTTTTTCCCTAAGCACTTGGGCCCCCCTGACAGTGAGGTGCTTAGTGGGGCAGTGAGAGGCACAGCTGGGATGGAGTGTTAGAAATGTCCTGCAAGAATTAGGGCTGTGTCGTCTCTCAGCAACTCTTCTGCCTTTCAGGTGCTTACAATTGTGTACATAAAAACATCTCAAAACTCTCAGCAATTGGATTTGCTGACTGTTCATGTTTCTTTCTTCTGCCAATTCTCCAGATACCATTTTGTAGGTATTGTAGCCGAAATCCTCCATGTGCCTTTAGTTCCATCATGCATAAGTGGGAATAAAGTCCAGGTGATTCTGCCTTTTGGCTGGTGGCAAGAAGGCCTCCCACTTGCCTACACAGCCTCTCACGTGCTGCTCGTTTCTGAGCAGCATTATAACGTACGTGTAGGCAAAGAACAGGCTTATTCTCCTGGTCACTGGAGTTGTGGTGTTGTTCTTGTTATTCCCACACTTACTGCTGCACTCTGTTTTTCAGCCTGACGTAGCAGCAGGAAAATGCTGGGCCTTCTCTCGGTCTCAGGGGCAGGTGGATGTTTGGCTGCCTGCACAGATATGGTCCATGGCGGTGACACTGCAGCATATCCCTAAGACACTTTATCCAAATAATGATTTCAGCAGTTCCCCCAAAGATAGCAGCATATCTGTAAGTTTCTGTGGGGCACTTGTGGTTGGCGTGTAGCTGTGGCGAAAGACTATAGCAGGGCTTTGCTTGCCATTGCACATCTGCTGGCATTTCTGTCTTGCTGTCTGCTGAGCACACAGGGCAGTGCCCAAAGGGGCATTTTAAGCACCTTGGTGGATTCACTCTTCTCCAGCTTTATGCAGTGCTTTTTGGTGAAGCATCTCAGGGCAAAACCTGGGCAGGAGAGTTAGCTGCACCATTAGCTGTGCCAGGCTCCTGCTGAAAGCATGGGAGAGGATGGGCAGATAACAAACCTTGGAGGAATGTGTGTGTTTCCACCTCCTCGGGTCACACCTGACTTTCTTGCCTTGTGCTTTGTCTCTGAGGGCCTGGATGAGGAAGGGCAAGAAATGCTACTAGGAACCTTCCTATTTGATATTGAGAAGGACTCCATGCAGTTCTTTGTCCTGAAGGTATGGTGGGTGTGTTGTGTGGGCAGCACCAGGGAGGAGGGCTGGCGTATCAGCAATCGCGTGGCAAGGCAAGTGTTCACAGGGCCTCCATGGGGGACAGGGGGCCTGACCGAGGGGTCCCGGAAACATGTGGGTTTTGGGGGCAGAGCAGTGTCTGGCAGTGAAAGGGCAGTGAAAGAGCAAGGGTAGGGCATGTGATTTCCTTAGCAGCACTGGTGATGGCAGAGGTGGGTATACTGATAGCTGTCTGCTGTTGGTTTATATCCCAATTCTCTTGGGATATATATCCCTGTTTCTCTTTTCCACTCTTTTTTTCTTTACAGAATGAGCTCCATAAATACTTTCATTATATTAAAGTTAATATACTGAACAACTGGGGCAACAAAGAATACACTTGGCTTTACCATCTTAAGTTGCATGGCAAAAAAGCACAGCCACACCTGAGTTTGGTATCAAGACGACTTCCAGAAAAAAAATCTGTGATTAAAAATAGTAATAATAAAATCTGTGGCTCTTGTTTTTTTGTGTAGATTGATGTTGTTTCCTAGCTGCCCAAAAGCAGCCCATTTCTTGATTTCACATACTGAATTGCTCCTTGGTCTTTCCCCTTTCTCTCCCCAGTACTGATCTTTTCCTAATAAAGCCAAAAGACACAACGCTGCTAGGGCCTTTCTTTCTCCTTTGTCACCTGTTCCATCACCTTTCCAGAGATGGAGGTAAGGTTGACTGGCCTCCAGTTGCCTGGATTCACCTTCTTGCCATTTTTGAAGATACTCTTTCCCTGCCTTCATGTACTTTTCCTGTTGTCCACAACATTTCCAATATGATGGAGAGTGGATGAGCAATAACCTACATCAGGTGCTGCAGGGCTTTTGGGTGCATCCCATCAGAGCCTATGCATTTGTGGGTGTCCAGTTTGCCTAAATGATCTCTAACCCTACTCTCTTCCAATAAGGGAAAGTCATTCTTTCTCTGAACTTCCTCTCTTGTTTCTTTAACCAGGGATCCCTGAAGGCCTCACTCATCAGTAGAGTGAAGCAAAGGTAGCATTCAGTACGTCTGCCTCCTCTGTATCCTTTGTCACTAGGGCACCCACCCAACTCTGCAGCAGGCCCACATTTTTCCTAGTCTTTCTTTGTCTCTTGAGGTATTTAGAATTATAGAATCCTTATGGTTGGAAAAGACCTTCAAGGTCTCTGAGTCCAACTGTAAGCCATTCAACACCATGCCTCTTAAATCATGTCCCTAAGTGCCTCATCTACGCATTTCTTGAACACTTGCCAGGGACATTGATTCTACCACTTCCTTGAGCAGTCTATTCCAATACTTGACTACTGGAATTCTACCATGTAGAAATTTTTCCTACCATCTAACCAAACATTCCTAGCACAATTTGAAGCAATTTCCTCTTGTCCTATTTTCAGTAGGTATTTTGGAGAAGGCATAGACCCTTACTTCACTATAACTTCCTTTCGGATAGTTGTAGAGAGTGATAAGGTCTTGGCTGAGCTTTTCCAGACTAAATAACTCCCACTCCCTCAGCCGCTCCTCGTAAGGTCTTTGCGCTGGTTCCTTAGCCAGCGTTGTTACCATTCTCTGTACACACTCCAGTGCCTCAATGTCTTTCTTATAGTGAGGGGCCCACTCAATTGAACACAATGTTCGAGGGGCGGCCTCACCAGTGCTGTGAGCAGGCGGATGATCACTTCCCTGGTCTTGCTAGCTGCACTATTCCTGATACAAGCCAGGAGGCCGTTGTCCTTCCTGGCCTGGGCACACTTCTAGCTCATGATCAGTTATATGTTGACAAGTGCCCCCAGATCCTTCTCTGCCATGCAACTCTCCAACCACTCTGCCCCAAGCCTGTCCCCAAGTGCTCTTTGTGAGCACTTCTACCAGCTCCCTCAGAATGGGAGTGGGTAGATCCCATCTGGCTATATAGACTTTGAAGAAGTCCTTTTTCTTGTCTTTCACATCCCTTGCCAAATCGGGGCCTTACAACTGGGCCTTAGCCTTTGCCACCGCATCCATCTACTCTGATAATATTCCTATTCCTTCTAAGAAGTGCCTGTCCCTTTTCTACATTTTGTATAATTCCTTCCTTTGTTCGAGTGTTGTCAGGAGCATCTTGCTCATCCATGCAGATGTCCTGATCCCTCTGCCTTACTTTTTACTCATAGCAGTTCCTGAAAAAATGACTGTAAGACATGTATTTTTTCAAAAGAAACGCCAATCCTGGAAGGTAACAATTGCTGTTTGGAGCGGATGAACTAAGGTCACCGTACTGGTGAGATTTTACTACAGACCTTGTGCACCATTTTGATCATACCTCTCCAAAAGTAAAAAAGAAAAAAATATACTCAGTCAAGTACAGGTAAGGAAGGTTTTTACTTCTGTGGTCTTCTTTATGGCTGATTTTACAAAAGAAGATTAGGCAATAATGACTTGTTTTACTTAGAAAGTTGAAGACCTACTCCAGTGTGCCTGTGAGCACTCTTTGCTCCATGCTAGAAACTGAGGCTACTTACGCAAAATAATGTTGAGAGCAAGTAAGTTTAATAGACCTGAACTGCCAGGGCTGCATTTCCAAAACTCTTCAGGTTCAAGCTCCAATAGCTTTTTAAAAAGACGCAAAGGGAGCATGAAATTGGAAATCTTGGAGGTACAAATCTCACCATTGATATGAAGGAAACCAAAAGATCTATAGTCTCCAAACTATAGTCTTCAAATATTGGGATAGCTCTATCCCTTGGGAAG
This sequence comes from Crypturellus undulatus, assembly GCA_013389825.1. NCBI lineage: Eukaryota > Metazoa > Chordata > Aves > Tinamiformes > Tinamidae > Crypturellus > Crypturellus undulatus. The sequence continues at coordinate 20,928 of VWPW01018733.1, forward strand.
CAGAGACACTTCACTTGGGTAGAATGCATATATTCAGATATGTATGCATGGATATATATTTATATAATTTTGAGTCATGAAGATCTGCATCGAAATATATTTCGTGCTGTTTTAAAAGGAGAGAACTTATAGAGAAATACAAATAATTGTTACAGTACTTCTGAACTTCTTCGGGAATTGTTTAGCAGCTGCCACTCTTACTGGCTAAAGTAAAATGTGTATGTTAATTCTAACTATTCCTTCCTGGAAATAGTTAGTAATCATGAAAGATATAATTTATAGTATGTATTAGTTGGCAGCAGGATTTTAAAAAATAAAATTTTGAGTTTAAGACAATGGAAAATGCATGATACAAACAACTGATGTATGCAATAACTTTAACTATTTAAAGTATGTAATAAGAATGTCCCATGACTTTACTGGGTCATGCTGGATTTTACAGCTACATGTAAAGAAGGCTGGTGGAGGGACACATAATAAAAGATGTTGTGTGCCTTCCTAGATAAAAACATGTGTAGTGGTATTTGATCTGGCGACATATGCTCTAATGATACTATCCTAATTAATTACAAGTTGTACTAAACCCAAAATCTAATTCAGCAAATTATGATTTAACGTTATTTAAAGCTTTTTTTTTTTTTTTAAATCTTGAATATTGTGATACTTTCTTGAGTATGATGATACTGCATAACTAATATATAAAACTGAATTAACTTAAAAATCCTTGTTTTATGAAAGATTTCTTTGCCTTTTTGTTTTTAGAATATATCTTAAAATATAAATTTATTTAAATCTTCAGATAGGTACCTATATTGAGTGACTTGGGTATAATATTCGAACAATAAAGTATGATTTTGAGGCATTTATTTTCCTCTTCATTCTACCCAAAAGGAATTAATCACAGTGCAATTAAGATGGATTTTATTCACTGAACAGAAACATTTAGTTTTAGAAGTATCTTATATGATGATTTATAACCCAAAAGATGCTAAAAAACTTTATTTCAAGTGAAAGGCAACAATTGAAGCCACAAATGCACAATTTAGGATTTAAAAATGATTTAAATAAGGTAGAGGCCAATATTCAATTAAGTGAAATATAACTGTGCAAATAATAATTATAAAAATCAATTAATTAACAAAAAATAATCAAGGGTTTCAGTTTGTTTGTTTTTCAAGCATTGTTAAAAATAATTCAAGTGAATTATTAGCTTTTTGGTCTTTTGTAGGAAAATATCTATCCCCAAATTAGCACAACTGTCCTTATGGAAATTAAGATTAGTTAAACAATTTAAAAGAGAGAAATTTACATAGTATGGCACATATTTATTCCATTATCAACTATGGAGAAGCATGTTCATAACAGCAATTCCTCAGGATGTTTAATGTGGTCAAAATTTCGCACATAATGATTTCAAGTCTGTTTTCTTCCTGCGGCTGAGCATTCAGAAGGCAACCTCTCCTTAACTGGATTTTTATTTTCTACAGTCATATATTTGTTTTCAAAAATACTGTGAGCAAGAAGAGCTCCATTTGTCTGGAATTCATTAATTTGATAATGCAACAGAGAGACACATGCCTTCTGCTCTCTGGAGAACAGTGTGCATCTGAAGTTATCTTAAGTAAAGAAGTTTCTGTTAAATATTTTCTTTTCTCCAAAGTCATATATTTTTGAACTGCTAGCATTTAAGGATATGGATAGTTCAAGAGAACTCAGAAAAAAAAAGCAAAAAAAAAAAATGCAAACACAGTTAATCACAAAGGCCATGTGTTCTGCCAAAAAAAAAATTAGAGCTGTGTTTAGAATTGAATACAGAATTCTTAGGTGTGAATCACAGAATCATAGAATGCCTAAAGTTGGAATGCCTCTAGAGGTCATCTAGTCCAACCCCACTGCACACGCAGGGCCACCTAGAGCATGTGGCACTGGACTGCATCCAAGCAGGTCTTGAAGATCTCCAGAGAAGGAGACTCCACAACCTCTTTGGGCAGCCTGTTCCGGGGCTCTGTCACCCTCACTGTCAAAAAATTTTTCCTTAAGTTCCTGTGGAACTTTTGATGTTTCAGTTTGTGGCCATTTCCTCTCGTTCTGTCAGTGACCATGAGTGAAAAAGAGGCCAGCCCCATCCTCCTCACTGCCTCCCTTGAGGTACTTGTACACACTGATCAGGTCCCCTCTCAGCCTTCTCTTCTCCAGGCTGAACAGGCCCAGCTCCCTCAGCCTCTCCTCACAGGGCAGATGTTCCAGGCCCCTGATCATCCTTGTGGCCCTGCGCTGGACTCTCTCCAGCAGCTCCACATCCCTCTTGTACTGTGGGGCCCAGAACTGGACACAGTGCTCCAGATGTGGCCTCACCAGGGCTGAGTAGAGGGGCAGGATCACCTCCCTCGACCTGCTAGGAGACGCTCCTCTTAATGCATTCCAGGATGCCATTGGCCTTCTTGGCCATGAGGACACACTGCTTCCTCATGGTCAACCTGTCGTCCACCATGACGCCCAGGTCCTTCTCAGCAGAGCTGCTCTCCAGTAGATCGGTCCCCAGCCTGTTCTGGTGTCTGGGGTTGTTTCTCCCCAGGTGCAGGACCATGCACTTGGCCTTGTTGAATTTCATGAGGTTTCTCTCCGCCCAGTTGTCCAGTCTGTCCAGGTCCCTCTGGATGGCAGTGCAGCCCTCTGGGGTGTCAGCTACTCCTCCCAGATTCCTATCATCCGCAAGCTTGCTGAGAGAGAACTCTGTGCCTTCATCCAGGTCACTGATGAATAAATTGAACGGGACTGACCCCTGGGGGACACCGCTCAACATAGGCCTCCAAATAGACTCCGCACCTCTGATTATCACCCTCTGAGCAAGGCCATCCAGCCAGTTCCCAATCCACCTCACCGACCACTCATCCANCTGGAGCTTGTCCAGGAGGATGTTGTGAGGGACGGTGTCAAAAGCCTTGGTGAAGTCCAGATAGATGACATCCACCACCCTCCCCTCCTCTATCCAGCTGGTCATCCCATCACAGAAGGCTATCAAGTTAGTCAAGCATGATTTCCCTTTCGTGAATCCGTGCTGACTAGTCCTGAGCACGTTTTTGTCCTCCACGTGCCTGGAGACAACGGCCAGTATGAGCCGTTCCATCACTTTTCTGGGGACGGAGGTGAGGCTGACCGGCCTGTAGTTGCCCGGATCCTCCTTCTTGCCCTTTTTGAAGACTGGCGTGACATTGGCCTTCTTCCAGTCCTCTGGCACCTCCCCCATTCTCCTGGATCTTTCAAAGATGATGGAGAATGGCTTGGCTACAACGTCCGCCATCTCAAGCAGCACTCTGGGTTGCACTCTGAGGTGCAACCCATCAGGGCCCATGGATTTGTGGGTATCAAGTTTCCTTAGGTGCTCTCTTACCCAATCTTCCTCTACCCTGGGCATGTCTTCCTCTCTCCCGGCTTCTTCTCTCGTCTCTAGGGCTTGGGACTCCAAAGGGCTGCCCTTGGTAAACACCGAAGCAAAGCAGGCATTCAGCAACTCTGTTTTTTCTGTGTTATTTGTAACCAGTGTGCCCATCCCGTTCACCAGCAGACCCACATTTCCCCTGATCTTCCTTCTGCTGTTTATATATTTGAAAAAGTTTTTCTTGTTGTTCTTAACTTCCCTCGCCAGCCTTCATTCCAAATGCGCCTTAGCTTTTCTCGTCATAACTCTGCATTCTCTGACTACGCTCCTGTATTTCGGGCCCCTGGCAAGCAGCAGACCTCTCTGGATGCGGGGTCTGGTCTGCATATCGGTGCCTCTGTGTGCTGTAGCAGGGAGTCACCTACAACGATCACCGGCCGCTTCTTCTGGATGCTTCTTTTCTCTGTAGGGGGAGCAGCCTCAGGGTGTGGACCTGACCACCCCTCTGTAGGCAGCCCCCTAGAGGGGTTTTGAATCATGACCTCCTCTACCTGATCCGCAAGTTCCAGGGCCTCATACTTGTTGTACATGGCCACTGGTGGGGGTGAGGTGGGCCGTGCAGGAGGTCTCCTGCCACCTCGAGTAGGGACCTGTTTCCATTGTTGGTCATCCCTTGATGCTGTTAATTCTGCTCCCTCTGCCCTATGGCAAGAGGGTACTGTATTTACAGGCTGAATTGGGGGGTTCTCCGGGTGGCCTTCCTGAGAAGGCTGCAGAATGCAGCTCCACCAGTCTATTTCTCTTTCACATTCCCTGATGGCCCTCAGCCTTTCCACCTCCTCCTTGAGCTCGTCCACCTGCTCACACCTGAGGTAGACGGTGTTTTCACTACTCCCTGGTAGAGAGGCTCAGGCATTCCTCACAGCTAAAAACCTGGACCGCCGCATGTTTCTGTGGTGGTTCAGTCTGCATCGCCCCACTCTTCCTGGTGAGAGCTCTTTGCCAAGTGGAGACCATTGCTTCTCCTGATCTTCTGTTGCTGGGAGGGTGTGGAGAGAATTCCTTGCACAGGTTGGAGGAGACTCCCTGCCCCTCCTGCCTGCGCCTACTGCCATGCTACACTCTGGTCGCTGCGCTCCTGGTCGCCGCACTCCCTGGAGGCAGCTTTTGAGATCCCACCTGCCCTGTTGGCTCAGCCCCCGCTGAGTCAGAACGGCCTCTGGGCCCGAGCTCAGCACTGCACGCACGGGGGTCGCCACCGGGGCTGCCTCTCGCGCTCTACGCTTGCTCGTTCGGCGGCTTCGGCTACAGTTGTTCGCCTCTAGACAAGGAGCTCTGGTGCGAGCGTCCGCTCCAGAGTCCTTCCCTTCGAGAGCTGAGCCAAAAAGGCAGTTTCACAGCTTCCAAATAAAAGAGAAGAGAAAGAGAAGTCTCCAAACTGCTAAAAAAATCTTTATGTGAAGTCCTTAAAAACACATTTTTTTTTCCCCCAGCTACCAGGAGGAAATATTTCTAATTAACATGAAAGTGATTTCTCAGGCAGGTTCAAAAAATGTGGTGTCCACAAGTGAGAAGACATTTTTTAATTGGATGGAATGATCTGGAGCTGAACATATTCTCTCCGTTAGCAGGCTTCAGGGAAATAAATTTCAACCACCTGAATAATGAAAATACTCCTCCTCCAATACAGGATTTTATTTTAGGTTTATGTTTTACAAATATTGTCTGTTTGTAAAAAGTAATAAATGGACTTAATTAATCTGACTTAATTAAGATTTCAAATGAAGATTTATTATGTGCTAAGGGAGGAGTCATCTATGTGGACATTTCGGGTTAATCCTACTGAATGAATAGAATCTAAAGGAAGAGTTGCTAATTCCACATGTAATAGACATACTGTATCAGTTTCCATGTGCTGCACTGCCTAGTATCTTTAACAGTATATTATACATTTTTTGTTCATTGAGAAGAATCAATGGAGAGTCTTATTTCATCCCTCCAGCCCTAAATTAGATTTTGCTGCAATACAAAGAAGGTAATCAGATCTCTGAGTGTGTTAACCCCTGGGTGGGAACAGAAATTCATTGATTTGGGGGGGAAAAAAAAAAAAGAAAGAAGAAGATAAAAGGATATTAACTTCAAAGTTAAAGACAGTGCCAACTTTTTAAATTTTGACTGGAACTCTTTATTAATTTGCTAGATTCTCACTAACTTTAGCTGGTTTAATATAAGTTAATTCTTTTGTTGACAATGAAAATAATAATCCTTTTACATCTGTAAACAATCTTTTCATTATCTCTTACTGTTCTTTCCTTCTCATTAGAGTTTTATCTATTCTTTTAACACATTTTTCTATTATTTCTTTGTTACCTATTAAATGATTTAATTAAAGTCCTATTCTTTATTGTGCTGAAAGAGAAAATTGCAAACTATTTTGCTTTTCGGTGCTATATAAAACTATATATCCTAGCTTTTGTTAGAAATCTGTTTCTAGCTTTTGTTAGAAATCTGTAGTTCTTAATCTTTTTATTACTGCAGCAACTAGAAGCTTCCACAGAGGATAAAGACTTACTGTACTATGTGCTATATAAGTGCATAGAGACACGTGAGTGACAGTCCCGAGAAGCTGTGAGTAAAAATATGCAAAAGGAAAAGAAAGAGAAGCTGTATTTCAAACATGGAGAATATAGGCATGGAGATTATTATTATCCTTTGTGTGTGATCTTAATTAAGGCGAGGGTTCTCCCCTCATATCCTGTTTTCATCTTCTAGGATTGACGAACTGGGGTGTTTTTAAGTCTTACCGGTCGCCCTGAAACTATTTCACGACATTGCAGAATACCTGTCACCGTGGAGGACCTTTCTGGATTCAGTTGAGACTGTTCTTGTGAAGGCTTCATAGATTAAGGGAGATTTCAGAACTCAGTGTTAATTTCCCATTAAACTAACAAATAAAGGTACAGATCAAAAGAAGTAAAACATAGTGAAGAACTCCAGATAAACTGCAAAAAGAATTTCTGCAAGTATGAAGAACCTAGAAGCTGGAGGGAAGAGAAATTGGAAGAAAATTCAAGGTACAGCCAAAGAAAAAGTAGAGATAGGCTGAAATGAATCCTGTCATAATAAAGGGGCATTTTCATGGTAGAGGGCTGTGTACTTTTACACTCATATTATCTTTAACCTAATTCTTCTTCGCACATAATTTCTGGTCCTTTGGGAAAGCTGCATATACCATAAGTGGCTACTGTAAGAAATGGATAACGTGCAGCAAGGCACTGCATTGCAGAACTGAACATAGTTCATGAAGAAGGGAGAAAAGACACAGGCACATGAGGTCTCACTCACTTTGAAGAAACTTGATATCCAGATGTTCTTGACCTGACTAGCATACTGCTAGTTTATAATATGGGGCTTTCTCTGAGTATCTCCAGATTTTTTTTTCTGTTAGGAGGAAGGAACAAATTATGATAAGTGTATAAAACCTATAAATATTGAAAAGAAGCAGGCAAGATGGAAGGAACTGATACACTAAATAGGTTAATTTCAGATTTGGCAAAAGAGGTAAGCCATAATGTTGCTATGTCTTAATACAGAGATTTACAGATCTTTTTTGACTTACAAATTATGGGCAGTTTCAGGCATCACAGGCACATACCTTATATGTCACATACATGTTGGTGAGTACAATGTACAGGAGCAGCAGTATTGCTACTGGAGCTAGCTGAATGTTGCTTGTGTGACACAAGTTACACATACCACAATTTGGAATTGTCTAATTGTCTACTCTAACAAATACCCATAATACATATAACAAATAATACATATAACAAATATCCAAATACATAATTTGACCTTAAGCCTCATTCATCAGAGAATTTATGTCCTCATTATGTCTTCAGGTTATTATACTGCTTTAGCTTCTGTTGTCTCAAGTCATATTTCCATTGTACCATGGTGAATTTTAAGTCATATTTTTCTATCCTCTGTGATCAGCTAAATATGCTTGAACAAAGCTGATAAAATTGGTTATAGCAACCAAATATATTTGCCAACTTAGCATAAGCATTTTTTCTTCTCTTTTTTTTTGTCTTTTCCCTATTTTCCTGATCTATTTGTACTGACATTTTTTCAATTTAAATACTTATTTCCTTCTTTAGAAAGATTAGAACATGGATTAATTTACCAGAATCAGATATTTCATTTAAAGAAAAAAGATATATATTATACATACTTATATATATATATATGTAAATCTATAATATATAAATTATAGAAATTTAATGTATTATATGTTTTAGTATATAAATAATAATATAGGAATAATATTGAGATATTTGAAATGGTAAGTTTATTTCACAATTCACCAATAGTCCTGAAAAAAAAGAAATGATCCAGGACCTTGATTACCTCCAGGTGGAAAAACCAAAGACCGGAGTTGTAGAGAATTATTTCCCTGAAGAACTGCATCTCTTTTGCATTTCCGGCTCTCCACTTACCCATATGTGCCAGTCACACAGAGGAACGACATGCTGCCTGAGGGAGAACACAATATTGCAGCAAAGGACACAGTGTGCAGAACCTTCAAGCTGAGGCTAGGCAAAGTGCCTGTGGTTTCACAATGAAATTACTCTTGTAGGCAAAGCTAAGCAGAAAAAGAAGCATGGGCAGATCAAAAAATTTAATAACATTCAGACTTTCAGTGAGCAGTTTCGGATTTGTTTCCTTGCCTCTTCTTTGTCTGCAGAGTCATGTGCAGATACTTCATCTTCTGTTTCTATTTGTTAAAGCTGCGGTGTCATTCCAGGTTGCTTTATGTGAGTCATTCAGAATAGCTTCCATAATTTTTTAAATCTGATCTCAGTAATGAGGTATGATTTTTCTTTTTACTTTTTTTTTTTTAAAGCATGCTTGCTTTGATATACTTAAATGACCGTAATAACAAAGCACTTCTAATAGAACTGCATTCTTTTATATCTAGACTTCATTCTTTTATATCAAGACTGCGTTCTTTTATATATCTTTTATATCTTTTTATTTCAGTTTCTCTTTCTCTGCATTTCACATACCTATTTTGGTTTTCATTACTATTGTTTCCGTTCTCTGTCCTTCTACTAAAGATTTACCAGATTTAGTTGACTCTCTAGAAGCTGAAAGATGGTGAAGACTAACTAAATACAGGACTGTAGACCAGCATCTTCCCTTACTTCTTCTCCCACCATTTCAGTTAAATTGTTGGGCAAGATATGTTATGATCTGACATCTCTTTCAAAATTCACCATACTTTAGTATGTACTCAGCATCCCGGTATTTCTCTTAATGATACCTCTGGGTGTTAGAAACTTTTGAAAATCATATTTCTCTACTCTCAATATTTAAATGTGATCAAGCCAGTGTGAGACCATTTGCTCACATACTAAGAAGAGTAAGTCTTGGTTATGTCTGCAGCAAGTTTCAAATGTTTGTTTTTCTCCCCTGTAAACAGTTATTCTACTGTCTTTTTTTTTTCTGCAGTGGTGGCATTTTCTTGTATTATTGTTATTGTGCTCTGTCTTTTGTTTTTGTAGGAAACATGGTACATTTCTATAGAGCTCCCTCGCTCTCCAGTTATCTAATCCAGAGATCATTTTTCAGCATATACAGATGCTCTTCATATATATCACTTTATATTATCTTAGCAGACCAGTCATGTGAGTGGGCTGGCTGTATGATGCTGGTCTGATGCCCATGTAGCTTCCTAAAAGCTGCCCTTAAAAGGATATGCCTTGCAAGCACATAAAATCTGTTATAGCCCATGAGTGGACAAGGTATTAATTCCCTTTTCAGTCTGATTAATACAACATATTTATGACTTGCCTGAAAGAAAGCTCTGTGAGTCTTCTGGAAGCAATTTATAGGGGAATTAGTGATTCTGAAAGTAAAAGTTTCACTAGACCTAATATTTTGTAGGGAGTATCTCTTGAAAACCGTCAATCTTCTGAAATCCATATTTTTAATTTTCTCTTTTGCTTCCTTATTTATCTATGACTGTTTCTCCTTGCATTATTCTACTTAGGCAAATCTTCCTTTTCTTTATCATTGTTCTGTGTATTTTTAACAATATTTAACTGTAATTTATTCTACAGTAATTTATAGAATCTCCTGAACAGTTCAGGTTCATGTTTAAAATATGGATCCAGATACCCCATATTATCTTTGTATCTTATTTACACAAAAGAGCAATCACTTCCCAAGAAGTATCTGTAGAATGATATAATACTGATGCTAACAAGGTTTGTAAAAATGGCCATAAGAATTGACTGTTTATATCCCAAAACCTTTACACTTCCAGGGTACTAATGCAGTGATATTCTCTGCATTCTGCTTACCCACATGGTGCTGACACAAAGACTGTGGAAATAGTTTATTCCCTATGCTTCCAAATTCACAGGATTTGATAAGGGTCGAAGAAGTTAGAAATACCAAGGGAAATTGAGACTGATCTCATCTTTGCGCTGTTGTCATGGTGTTCAATATAAGCTTCATTTTCACCTCTGTAGAAGTGCTCATTTCTGTAGAGCAGGTTTAGCTCTGATCTGGAGCTATTAGGGTGATTAATGATCTAATGTCCTACTATAATCTGTCAGACTTCTCACCTTGCATTATACAAATTTGCTCTTCATTTGTGTTGTCCATGTTAAATTTAAAGCTTCAAACTTCAGGAAAACAAAAAAGTCTATAACTTTTGATATGTCCTTGTCATATGAGTTTCTGAACTCATTACACAAATGGAAATGTTTTAAATTACGTTTATTCTACACCACTTCTCTATGTTCCTAAAAGAAATCTTACTGTTTAGAAATAAGGTCATGCTTTCAAAGTAACACAAATAGGTGGAAATCACTAAGTCTTCTGACTCCCAGCACCAAACTTCAACTACGAACTTAATTTCTCTATTTTTACCTGGGCTGGTAACAAATTTTTATACATAGAAAGAAATTGCGAGAAACAAACCAAACTCTCTTCTAATTCCCCCATACCTATTTTGGAATTTATATCAGTGTTAAAAGCACATATGAATGTGATGAATAAAAATATTCATCAGTAAAAACAGGAAGAAAAAAACATTATTCCTGGCCTTATTCAAAATAATTACCCTTTTTAGAGAACTTAAATGAGATTTTAAAAATGATGTACTTTGTATTATCATCTGTGGGAAATAGTCTGCTTTTACATGAAAAACTGTGATTGTTCAAAGTTTTGCTTTTATTTGGCACCAGTCCTTTGAGCCTTTGCAAAAGGCTTTGAAGTTGGAGTCTGAATAGGACATAACAGTGTGCAATGTATTAACACAAGGACATCATTATCAAATGTGATGTATTTGTTTGCTCAACTGCTTGATTTACATTGTAATACATAGCTTTATTTTTTCAAAGAATCCCTATCCCCAGGTAGATATACACATAGGTAAATAAGCTCTGAAGTTATCACTGAGTAAACCTCAGGTTTGTTGCAAACACAAGTATTTGTTTAGAACTTTTAGTACAACTGCATTTGAATATTGTTTTTTTTCAAAATACTTTGCTTATGCTGTCATCTCCCCTAAGTAACAATGCTCCTTTGGAAATTTAGTTCATCGAATCCTCTCAAAGACTTAATTAGATAAAAAGGTATCAAGAGATTTGCACTGATTCATGGGTATGATTTTTAAGTGGGGAGCTACTGTCCAAGTTTTCTTTCTGCAGCTTTCATGAGTTCCCCACAGACTCTGTTCCCCAATATATTGTAGTACATATACAAAAATTAATATTTCATGAGGAAGAAGAAGGTATTAGTGAATTAAAGGACCATTAGCTATGCTGTATGAAAGTCTTGATAAGAAATACAGAGTCATTTCAAAAGAGGTTACTTAAAATCAACAACTTTCAGTAGCAGAATATTTCCAAGGAGAATATTTCTACCTGATCCAAGAAATGAGTTGTCAGAAATATGTCAGAACTAGTGAATTGAGACAAATTGAGTCTAATAAGATTAAATGAATGAGGGAATTAGCAAGTTTCCTCCACAGATCCACCCTCCAAAAGTCATTAACTTACCTATTTAGGAAGGACACACTTGAGTGAAAAATAAACTGCCAAGCAACAGTGAAGTAAAAATGTGTACGACTGTGCCAGGGATGTGTGTCAGTTTATTGCAAAATTAGATGTATGAGCAATAACTAGGGCAGAGGCACATTAACAGAACAGGCAGAGAAAGTAGCTCTAAATTTCCATTTTTTTTTGACATGCTAAAAGAATAATCAAATTGGAAGGCACATATTGCATCTGATAGCAGGTGAAAGTTAAATCCTGACACTCACAGGCCTTGGTGAAAGTCACAAATAATTCTCACCTTTTTCTTTTTTTTTCCATTTCTGGATGGAGCTTTTATGCTTTACAGCTTTTTGACCTTGCAAGGCAAAAAGAGTTAAACGAAGCAGGGAGTTAAAGTGAAAAAATAATTCTAATATTTTGATTTACCAGACATCTAAATCTTTTCCTGATGGTGCCAACAATAGATGCTAGTTGACTGTGAATTCTCTCAAGCAAGTGTAAGTTTCAATGAGGATTAATCACAACACTAATATGTTGTGAAGGAAAAGATCAGAAAGAAAATTATCTATGAAAGAGAGAACTGTAACAACAGGAAAAAGGCAGGTCATATACTCTCAGGTGTTTTGGCTTTTATAAAATATTTTTGCTTACTTACATGGAATATATGGAGATAACAAAATTATTGGCATTTTCAGCAGCCTGATAAAATTGTGAAGGTCGTTGTTGAATAAGCGGGTGAGGGGAGTCCTATGGCAAAGTTAGAGGAGTACACAAAATGGTCTTTGTCCTCTTTTCATAACTGGTTGATTATGTCACTTACACCTTCATCACTTTAAGTCTGTCAGTGACTCATTCTCTAAAATGAGAATAATGTTATCAGCTAAAAGCAGGTATGATTTACTTGGTGTAACTGTAGTCCAGTCCATGCTCTAGGAAACAGCAGCTTTTCATACTGGCCATTTTATCACATTTGAACCCAGGGTTCAAGTTTGACTGCTGTCCTTACACTTCTTGCTGGACTCAGGACCAGCATAAGATAAATTGCTTTCTAAGCAAGAAAAGTAAGGCATGAGGTGTGGGGATTGTCTCATATTTGAGCTGTGTGGAAGATGTGAAAGCACATCAAATGATGGTTGAGAGAGTTCATTTTCAACTGCTCCTCTCTGAGTGATTTGGAGGACTGAGCTTGTCTCTTCTATTAAACCAAGTTCCTTAAATTTCAGAAAGTGCTCAGTTCCTTAAATTTTAGAAAGGAGTAAAGACTCCATATCCACAGGTGCAATGTGGTGATTTCCGCAAAGTATCTCTGACGAAGGCTTGAAAAAACAAGCTATGCTGTAGGATGATGCCTATCAAGCATGCATGCCCGGCTACTAGGCGGGGTTCCCATTGGTTAAAGCAGCAGAAGACGTATATGCTGCTTTTGCAAACTCCCAGATACTCTTTTCAGCAACTGCATTGAGCTCTTAACTTGATGAACTGGGCCTAGTGGCCTATGATTTAATTTTACTGCAGATTAAATATTGACAATCTAGGAGTGCTACTCTCTGTTGACGGCTTGATAAATGTTTTCCGCTTGATGTGTAGAATGGCACATTAGCTGTTTTCTTTAAAATTACTATGAAAGGAGAAAGTAAACTATTACAAAGAAGATTGTAATACACATGAACTGTATATCACTGGGTATGTTGCCACATTTATTCTTCCTATGTGCTAATTAGTTTTGGAAAATGTGATGATGTACGATACACATAATTAATTTGTATGCCTTTCAAAGCCTTCATGGAACTGATCTCATGCTGAGATTAAACCATTAGCACAAGATTCAGATCAAAATAACTTGCTCTACTTGTCATTTTAGAGCACTGAAAGATAATCAGGCACCTTTGTATGACACCGGTGTGGATGGAAATCAGATGGATTTGGGTAGATTAAATAGCAAATCCTGCCATTATCACTCCGGTTATAAGTTAGCATCCCTGTAATTGCAATGGGGTCACACAGATCATTATATCCATATCATATAAAACTACACATTCAGGAATCAACTTTCCATTATGAATGTTATGAATGAAGGGGAGAAAACAAAAACCTGGCGTAAAAAGATCATGTCATGAGAACTTTAGTGTTCTTTGGAATCATGAAATAGGTATGTGATTGTTGCTCTGCGGATTAGTTCTAATAAAGCTCTAGAAGGACTACAGCATCTATATTTTGTTCAAAGGAAAATATCTTGATCTGGCACCGACTGTTCTCATGTGTCTGGTAATTTAGATGGAAAAGACAGATTTAATAAAGAGGTCATCCTGAAAAGATAAGAACATTAAAAAATATATATGTATGTGTGTGTGTGCATGCATATATAATATTTTTATGTGATATATATGATTATATGTGATATATATTTTTATATGATATATATTATACATATGCATAGACAAATGCATAAATGTGTTTCAGGAAGATGCTGAATAATTCCTAAGAATGCTGCTGCATTTTTTCAATGTATTTTAACAGTTATGATTCTACCCTTTCCTATTTTATATTTGCATAAGATTGAATATCTCTTTCCTCTTATTTGCAGCTTTGGCTTAGCTCATAGAGATGAGAAGAGTCTTTCAAGAAGGCCCAAATCACCATGCATTTGTTATTTACCATTTTTTCACACTGATATAGGTTTGCTTCATAGAGTAATACCATTTCTGCATGGCATCTTTTACCCTAGCAAATCTTATGCAGGTATATTTTCAACATCTTCAGGGCAGCAAGCCACTTAGGGCACCTACAGACATGCTCAGGGCATCCATGCTTGTTTATAACCATGTTAAGATCATGCCATAGCATTCACACCAAATTTTCAATTATATAGCTTCGCAGGGTTTACTTTTATTTTGTTAAGATGTTTCACAAGGATGAAAATACTTTTCTGAAATTTCACCTAATCGACAATTGGTGTGTTTCCAAAAACAGATGTGTGCACTTCCAGCCTGCAAGCATCTGATGAACACCACCTGTAGCTCTTTGCAATGTGATGGCAGTTGAGATTTGGCCAAGGTACTTTGCATCTTCCAGAGGTAAATGCTGCAATCCCTACTCTCCTGTCTAGTTTGTCCCATGCATCCTTGCCTACAACTGAAGTTGATAACGGAAGCTCATTATTCACAACTCTCACATAGAAATGCTTAGTTTCTTTAAATATGATATTTACAATAGATATTACAGCTGATGATATTCTACAAGCAACTTTTTGTAATGAGTGGGATGGATGAACTATCCAGTCTGCTTGCTAGTGAACTGTCACACCAAAGCTGGAATTCAAACGCATTAGAAATTGGACACATATTGACAAAGACTGTTCTTTTCCCATGAACCACTATTTGTGTTTTGAGGATTGTGCAATTTTAAGTAGACAGTGGGTGGCTTTTTTGTAACAGGATTAAAGAAAAGACAGCTTCTTTCTCAAGCAGACATAATAGAAAATGAGGACTGGACTGAAATATTTAATCAGTAGCCACCATCATTGCTTGCGTATGTATTAATAAGTAGTGTCCATAAGTGCTTCATGACTGCCTGCTGTCCTGGGATCTCTGAGCGTGTTCCAGAGATAGCTGTAACATGTAAGTATGCAAGAAAAAGAGTAGAAGCAAAAAACCTTATGTGCTGTATCCCTGAGTTGTTCCAATGAGCAAGATATTTATACACAAAAATCTAAAATCCTAGAGGAGTCCCCTTGCTCTGCAAGCTACCTGAGATGCAAGAAAGAAGAAAAAATCTTGTAACCTCCTGTTGGGTTTTCTGCTGTTTATAGCCCACAGGCAGGAAATATCTTCAAGAGAATCATTTTGTCCTCACCTAATCCTTACCCATCAAACACTTTGAATTGGAAAAAGGACCATTTCCATTTATAGAAAGGATGGATAGATTTCAGAGCTATTCATCATCCTTGAAACAATTATTCCAGTCAGGCATTATGCCAGAAAGGAGTAGTTTCCTTCCCTATTCCTGTCAGGAGCTGAGGCACAAAAGAATGTACAATGGAATAGGGAGAACTGCATTTTCCTTACGAATTTGACATTGAAATTAGTTCATTAATCTTCCTCATCTTCTCCATATAGAAGAAAATTGGGATAATCTTACGGATTACTTAAGGACTTGAGGATTTACAGAGAAAAGTGAAAGGAAGAAAAAAGGTGGTTATTTTCATGTTAGTGATAATAAATCACACCTGTTTAAAAATATTGCTGGAAAGCCCCGGGTTTCACAGAAATATTTGTAAGTAAGTGTTACAGTTTTAATGGTGTGTAGAGAGGTAGAGTGGGGAAGTCAAGGATAACAGGAAAAGAAGCGAGGAATTACAGTAGTTTGGGTTTGGCAAGAACTGATAATATTAGTGTTATTTGGTACCCATTATCATGAGATTTCAGTGCTGACCCATTGCTACTTATTCATCTATATACAATGTGCAGTAGGGGTAGAACATACCAAGTATGTTATCTGAAATATTGATGTGGAGACAAAATAGAACATTCAGTCCATTGAAGATAATCCTTTGTTGTTTTGTTAAGGAGGGTAAAATAACAAAGCTAAAACATCTAGAAGAGACAAAGTTTACAGGGGAAAAAATATCTTTCAAGAGACTCATTGCTAAGAGCTGGAAGAGAATATATAGAGTTTCATGTCCAGTTATGCTCCTCATTGCCTCTCCTATTTGTCAGGAAAAAGCATTTTCCTTTTTTTTTTTTTTTCAACAGTCAGATGGTCTAATGAAAAATATTGCTTATTGTTCCTTCATGGAATTTTTCAACAACAAAAATATAAACAGCAGGAACTTCTGGACCAACTCCAAGTGAATCTAACTTTTTACTATTGTGAGACTTTTGAATTTAGGGTGTAATTTCTAATCTCCTATTCCAGATTTGCCAACTGAAAATAGTTTTTGCTGAAATGATTTTCTAACAAGAGAAGTTGGTGAGGAATTACTTCTAAGTGGTGCTTCAAGCAACAAAATATACTATTTCCTCAAATGACATAATTTTATTGTTTTGAAAACAATTTTTTTTGAGCTGTCAGTTTTCACTGTATTTCTAGTTTGTGCTCATTTGAAAATATTAAAAAAAAAAAAAAAAACATGTCTCATGAAACTGCACAAGAGATTACCAGGTAAAACAACCATTTTTATGGCATGACAAATGTCTTGGGCATATGATGACAGGCACGAATTAACATGTTACCTATAAGTTCTGCACTAAGCAAAATAAATAACCCGATTTAGGTAAGTGACAATGATTGATGAATCCATTCAAGAGTTTTACAGAATCATTACAACTCTGTCATCCTTGTCTTTCAAAAGGGCCTTCAATCAATAAATGAAAACAGTCCAATACACTAGAATCAGGAGCATGAGCAGTTAATGGAAATTTATGCTCTTTCTTTTGGGCCAGAAAATTAAGTGTTCAGATAAATTGCTCTTTTGGCTTCCTCATGTCAACATGTCAGTAACACACAATGTCCTTCCACAATATTTATGTCACAGTTTGCTGGATGGATGATAGAAAATACACAATGAAAACAGTGTTTTGGTTTCCTAAGAAGATCTTTTCCTTTAGTGACTGAGACCAGAAAAATTTTTCAGCCACAGACAGCAAATGCATCCTGCCTCACACAGAGCTGACCAATGTGCAGTAGAGAATGTGTTTATAAAATAAAAAGAAACTATTTCTGTTGAAACTTGCTTCCCATCTTAAGTTTCAGAAAATAAATATAAAATATATTTGTTATTAAATTATTTTGTGATCGATTTGTGTGTGGACTTAGAACAATAATCATGTCTGCACTGAGGATTATAGTGGCTTTTCCTGCAACACGATGCATCATCCTAGCATACAAAAGCATGGGCACAGGGAATATATCTCGACACAGACCATGGTCTTGCAGCTTTCCACTCCTGTGCAAAGGAAAGACAGGCACAGAATTCAGATAAGTGTTTTGGTGTGTATGCCCGTTTAGCTAGATTTAGAGATGGCTTGTGAATGCAGGTGTCGTTATCTACCAGGCTTATACTGTCTCTGAGTTGCTTTCAAGTGGGTCCAGTTCTGAGCCTAATGTTTCATGATTTACAGATACCTTATTTTCTGAGCTCTCACTGAGCTATCAGTATTTGATGCACATGTCTAAACTACTCTGAAATTTAGAAAATGAGAAGCCAACAGCATTACTCTGATAGGCTCTCACACAAGCCTCACGCTTGGAAACACGGAGCAGGCATGCAAAACGCATTCAACTCTGCCAGATGCTCTGTTCTTTATTTGTAACCAGGAAAGCAGGGAGGAGCAGGACCCAAGGCCACATAGTTGCTCTGGTTGGCCCTTTACTCAAGTTAATGAGCTCTCCTGGGAAGCTGCACTTATACTCTGCAGCAAATTCTTCATGGAGTCTTACACTAGCTTGGTGTAATAGAAAGATGAGCAGTCTCACAAAGACCTATGGCTCACTAGGTCCTTACCAACTCATTTCACCAATCTTCTCAATGGGTTTAGATGGAAATGTTTTGTATTGAGAATGATTTGGATTTTTGTTCACGTCAGAATCATGAGTAATCAGTATTTAGCCTTCAGAGAGCCTGTCAGGGTGACAGAAAGACAGTTATGTCACGCAGTGAAGCTAGGACTCTTATCAAATTATATGTACAGCACACTGTATTTATCATTTTGCAGTGCAGTGGAATACAAGCTAGTTGTATAGCTAGTTGTATAGTTGTCCGATTGAACACTACAGATCATTTTGGCCAAATTCAATTCTATTTCAATTCTAATATCTTGTACAAAAGTACAAGGATTCTTCTCTCCCATCCTCTCTCTCTTGCTGCCCCCTCTCTCTCCTTTCCTCCTTTCCCCTTCCCTGCCTCCTTCGCTCCCTTTTTCCCTTCTTCCCTTCCTTTCCTTTTTCCCTTCTTCCCTTTCTTCCTCTTTCCCTCCCTCCTGCGGTTGATCTTTCTTCAAAGAAATGAAGGAAAGAGCTTTGAAATGAGAGGAAGGGCTTTTCTTCCAAGATGTCAAACTCAGAAATCTTATGATTCAAAAATAACAGTTGAAAAAGACTTACCAGACTGAATAATGCATGGTGGAATTTATTAAATGTGGGAATCAGTCCTACACTTTGTGCTGTATTATAGGCACAGCTCAGTACAAAAAAAGAAAAAAAAAGTCATCTCCAGCGTGGCTCAGATGAGCACTGCGACTCAGAGCAGAACTAGGGGACACCAGTCTCCTAGGTAATGAGGTTAATCTACAGCATCAAGACTATTCCCAGGACTCATCACTTTACATTTTCCTGAGTCCTGCCCATGTCTCTCTCTGGTGTCTGGGGATTGTTGCTTGGTTCTTTGTGGCTAAGGAGCTCTAAGCATCTCCTGTTGCATTTACATGAGTTACAGAAGGATGTCCCTGACCTCTTAGGGCCAGGACACTAGATGGTCATGCTCACTCAAGTGGTCTTCCCCACACTCATAGTTTCTTGGGAGCTGTGGTGGGCTCTGGTCCCAGTGAAACTGGGTTCAAAGACTGATATCAGACTGATAAATCAAACTTATTTATTTATTATCCTGCTGCTTGCTGATTTTTCAAAGGATAGTTGAATTTCTTTTGAATCTGCTGAAGTGCAATAATTAGTACCTGGGACAGGGCAAGATCTGTAATTAGTGAGCTACAAAATCATCCTCTGAAAGAGTAAAGGTGTCATCTGAGGAATCCAAACAAACATTTCAGAAAGAGGCATTGTGTTTTCTTGGTATCCATTCAGAAGAATGGATAAAACTTTTTGTTCATGAGGTAGAATTTCTAAGGTGTTCCCTTAACTTAGCTCTTCCTGTTCATAATTTTCTTTGAATATCCTGTTAGATATTCCATGCAAGATTCAGAATGACCTTGGAGGACTTCCTCAGATCATAAAACATGGTGAGAAGCTTTTAACTAAGAGTCATGGAACGTCTTCTGAATCCTTGGATAGAAGACACTCTTTAGAAATACAAGACAGACAGCTAGGTAGATTTGAACAACATTCTTTGACAGCTTAAAGACAAGATGTTTAGAATAAGGTTCTGAAAAAGATGCATCTGTCCTTTGTTGAATGGATATGGAAAGAGGTGCTCAGAAATGTATTTCTAAAAGTCTGTCTTTAACATTTTCTCCCTACCAAACTGTAGAGTCAGTGTTGGTAGGGTTCTGAAATCAAAGTCACTCTGGAAAAGATCAAACAACTGAATATTAAGCATTGTCCATTATTTAGGAAATTTCCTTTCCCTTGTGCTATGATACAGGGAGAAGAGAGGCACTACATTTTTCTCCTACACCATTCAATGTTTTGAGCATTTGTGACTCCCTTTATGTCTCTTGTCTTACAGTGGACAATCTTTATCTTTTCAAGGAATATTTGCTCTTGACATCTTTCTCAAACTTCCAGTATTTTTGCAAAAATCTGAGAGCAGCTGCATTGCTGTGTACGCATAAGGCCCTTGTAGCTTTTTTTTTAATTCTAGATGCCAGACCTTTTGTGTTTGGCAGAGATACCCTTCACTGCAGCTGCCCACTGAGCTATGATCTTCATCAAACCATTCATAGCAGTGTCATGATCTTATTCTGAGTCCACTGACTGAGTTAATCACAAACACTGTAGTGACAATGTAGGAAGCAGCAATTACGATTCCTCTTTCCTTGCAAAATAAACAGTATTCGCTCCTCTTTGCAGTTAGAGGATTTTGATTATGTATTTTTTTCATTGTTGATGGATAAAAAGTGCAAAGATCGGTGGTGCTGTGATGCTTGATTTGTGCATTGTGTATGTACTGCATGAAACCACAAGTCAGAGTGGATTATGGGTGATATCCATTCTTCTTGTCTAAAGCTTACATACCCTCTGATTATGTAGGAAGAGATAATAGGGTGAAATTAATAACTGCTCAGCCCTCAAGCAAATCACAAGATTTTAGTATAACCTGGCCTACTGGTGAGTATAGCCTACAAATGAATATAGGTCATTTGTGAGTGTAATGTGTTTTCTGTGATGTATATTGTGTTGTGTTTGTCCTGCACACAACAGCTTTATAGCAATGCATTCGTTTTTCCACTCTCTTTCATTTAAATCTGATTTGAAACATTCCTGTTGTCCCTCGGATGCTTTTAAGCAATCCAAGTAGAAGCTATATCACAGAAGCCAAAAATTTTAATTTTGTTTATCCAAAGCATGCTTGATGTTCAGATTTTGTCTATGTTTTACTATGAAACACAGCTGAACAAGGATTAATTTAAAATGGTGGATCTTCTTCATGTATTATCCAAATCTTTATCCAAAGCAGTCTTGACATTTAAATTTTGCCTACATTTTGCTATGAAGTGCAGCTGAACAAGTTTTAATTTACTCTGGTGGATCTTTTTCATGTGTCATAGCAGAGTATATGCATTATCATCAATTATGTCATTAAAAAAACGATACCTTTCAGGAGACTTTCTTTTGTCTGGAATTTCATTGACCCTAGCACCACTTGCCCTGAGCAGAGAAAGACTGGGTCAGAGAGCACCTAAGGAAACTTGATACCCACAAATCCATGGACCCTGATGGGATGCATCCCAGAGTGCTGCGTGAGCCGACAGATGTCGTAACTAAGCCACTCTCCATCATCTTTGAAAGATCCTGGAGAACGGGGGAGGTGCCAGATGATTGGAAGAAAGCCAATGTCATGCCAGTCTTCAAAAAAAGCAAGAGGGAGGATCCAGGCAACTACAGGCCAGTGAGCCTCAGCTCCGTCCCCAGAAAAGTGATGGAACGGCTCGTATTGGCTGTTGTCTCCAGGCACATAGAGGACAAGAAGGCGCTCAGGACTAGTCAGCACGGTTCACGAAAGGGAAATCATGCTTGACTAACCTGATAGCCTTCTATGATGGGATGACCAGCTGGATAGATGAGGGGAGAGTGGTGGATGTCATCTATCTGGACTTCACCAAGGCTTTTGACACCGTCCCTCACAACATCCTCCTGGACAAGCTCCGGAGGTGTGGGCTGGATGAGTGGTCGGTGAGGTGGATTGGGAATTGGCTGGATGGCCTTGCTCAGAGGGTGGTGATCAGCGGTGCGGAGTCTATTTGGAGGCCTGTGTTGAGCGGAGTCCCCCAGGGGTCAGTCCTTGGTCCAATCCTGTTCAATTTATTCATCAACGACCTGGATGAAGGCACAGAGTGCTCCCTCAGCAAGTTTGCAGATGATATGAAGCTGGGAGGAGTAGCGAATACTCCAGAGGGCTGTGCTTCCTCCAGAGGGACCTGGACAGACTAGACAACTGGGTGGTTAAAAACCTCATGAAATTCAACAAGGCCAAGTGCACGGTCCTGCACCTGGGGATAAACAACCCCAGACACCAGTACAGGCTGAGGACCGACCTTCTGGAGAGCAGCTCTGCTGAGAAGGACCTGGGCGTCATGGTGGACGACAGGTTGACCATGAGGCAGCAGTGTGCCCTCGTGGTCAAGAAGGCCAATGGCATCCTGGGGTGCATTAAGAGGAGCATCTCCAGCAGGTCGAGGGAGGTGATCCTGCCCCTCTACTCAGCCCTGGTGAGGCCACATCTGGAGCACTGTGTCCAGTTCTGGGCCCCACAGTACAAGAGGGATGTGGAGCTGCTGGAGAGAGTCCAGCGCAGGGCCACGAGGATGATCAGGGGCCTGGAACATCTGCCCTATGAGGAGAGGCTGAGGGAGCTGGGCCTGTTCAGCCTGGAGAAGAGAAGGCTGAGAGGGGAGCTGAAATGAAGGGTGTATAAGTGCCTCAAGGGAGGCAGTGAGGAGAATGGGGCTGGCCACTTTTCACTGGTGGCCACCGACAGAACTAGAGGAAATGGCCACAAACTGAAGCATCAAAAGTTCCACAGGAATTTAAGGAAGAACTGTTTGACGGTGAGGGTGACAGAGCACTGGAACAGGCTGCCCAGAGAGGTTGTGGAGTCTCCTTCTCTGGAGATCTTCAAGACTCGCTTGGATGCAACCGTGTGCCACGTGCTTTAGGAGACTCTGCATGTGCAGGGGAGTTGGACTAGATGACCTCTAGAGGTCCCTTCCAACCTTAGGCATTCTATGATTCTATGATTTTACTAGTATCTATCCCTGAATACTTCTGAAACAGCTCTGTTTCCTCTGCAGTCCTTCTGGATAGTAATAGCAATAGAAAAAGTAATCTGGATCCCTGCTTATAAATGATTGTGCTGCTCACACAAAGGAGCAGACACTGTTAAAATGGTCCTCAGGAAGAACCAGTTGTTCTGAAAGGGAGAAGAACATTCTTCATACATGTTAAATCCAAAGTTCCTACTGATGAGCTTGTCTCATCTGGCACGTCACCACTGCCTTGCATAGGTTACTGTACAGATGGTACTACTTTAAATATGAAAGGGTAAAGAAATATGGATAGACATTTATTCTCCTAAATTACCTACCTTTCTATTTTTCTTATTGTAATGCCAACATGCCAACTCAAATACAACAAAATGAACATATTCACACACATTTACTGCATAAAATTACAGCAAAATGGGAGAGATAATGTCATCATATTTAGTTTTCCCTAAAAATATATCTTTCTTTGTTCCCTTATCTTTTTTACACTTAATTTGGCTGTCTTTATCAATAATTATTATTTTATTTAGGTAGTTTGTTTTGTCATGTCAAGTGTTTTGAGTTCCAATCATTTTGAGTTATTATATATAAAATAAATTTATTCTCCTTGTCTATAATGTGTCTGGGACAATGAGATTTTTTCTCTGTTGGTGTATGCATGGTTTTTTGTTTGTTTGCTTGTTTGTTTTGTTTGTTTGTTTTTGATGTCTTGAACAACCATCTAAAGAGTCATCTTTTTCAGAGCTATCCTGAATGCTTTTAAGTCAGATTTGTTTAAAGAGATGATTCTTACTTCTGTCCTTTAAAATATAGAAAATATTCTATTTGGCATTTTAAATATTATGACTAATTGCTCTGCAGTACTGGTTTAAGCAAACCAAGCATGGTCATCATCAGAGCTTGTTCAGGGTACTCAAGTCCAAGCTTTTTCTAAGACTGGCACATTCTTCCTGCTCAGTGTATTTGAGACTCAGCACAGTTGTAATTCATCCCTTTCAGAACCTTCTTTTCAAGATCAGTTTCTTTATTTTCTTAATCCTCCCTCCTTAAATCCCAACAGGGATTTCCCCAGAAGGGAATCCCTTTTCTTTCAGAACAAATATGTTGCTTATCTTCACTTTCAAAACCATTCCTGGCCTGACTCTTTGGATTCTCTGTCATCTTCTGAACTATAGATTTGCACCTCTGACCATAACTAACACCCATTGCCTTCTACTGGATCGTGGTGTACTTCATGTTTGAATGGGTATCTTGAAATTTGAAATCCCCTCTCCTTTCCTATTAGGAATTCTTTTTTTACACTTTCCTTTAAAATAATGTGCACAGAAAAAGTACTAAGAGAAGGCAGTGTTTATAAAAGCGTATGGAAGATTGACTTGATACATGCTGTGCAATCATTTCTTCGTATTTCCATATCTGTATCCAACAGATGTCTTTTGTCCTCTATTTGCAATACAAATTATTTTATGGTAGGAAAAACTGCATGCTTTCATGTCTCTTTTTTATATGCTTGTTTTTGATGTTTCTATCTCTTCTGTCTCTCTTATTTGTTTGTTTATTTATTTATTTATTTATTAGTAGTGCCTATTGCAAAGAGATTTTTACCTTGATGCATTCTTTTGGTCTTCATAGTAACATATTGCTATCACAGTCACCCTCACACCTATTTGTTAGTAATGATAGGTATTCCTGGTAAATTTTTCTAGTAAATAAATAAATAAAAAGATAATAAATAAAACTCTTTGAATCCTGCAGGGTCCAAAATGATTCAGAAAAACAAAATCATTCAGGAAAACCCCATCCCTTCTCTTTGCTTCTTCTTGATACAGATATACATAAGTAGCAAGCAGAGAATTTAAGAAGGGTCATAATATTGGAAGTAATGTTGAAATGTTTTGAAAACCAGCAAAACATGGTGTCTGATGTGATGACCAAGACACATATTGTGTTTTCAGATATATTTTCTCATAATGATACATATAAGACTGGTGGAGGAAGACTGCAAATGTAGAGGAACTATTTTCTGGTGCTTTATGCAGGCAAGAGAAGCATTTGCTTCACTGGCAGAAATTCAGTAGGTGCTTATAGTACCATGCAGGCAGATTTTTATCTTCCATATTAAAACAAAAGCTCAGAGTTTCCCTTATGATGGCCCACTTTTGACTTCAATGCTTTTAATTAAACTTATGAAACCTTATCATTGCACAGTACTATAGCTTTATTAGTTTGCTTCTGATCAAAGATCCAAAAAGATAATTTGTAATATTATTTTTTAAAGAGAAAGGAACTTCCTCAGACATGTAAAACTGTATATATAATTGTATTTTGCAAAACAGAGATTCCCCCCAAAATGGGAAACATTAATGTGTGTTCTAATGCATGTTGATGTGTGTTTTGAGCTATGTCAAAGAAAATGAATGCATAGCCTCATAATTAGTTGAGTCATATCCTAAGTGAAAATGAATTAAGCCATCATCTTTTCCTAATGAAGCCAGTGGCAAAACTCTCATTGACTTCAGTGGGAACAAATTACTGGCAAAAATCAGATTTAGAAAAAGGCTAATCAGCTATGCCTAGTTAGGCAGTGTGAAAGGTGGCAGTTAAATGTAAAACTCCACTGTTCCTAAACTGTCCTTTTAGACTTGGCAGGATCATTTTGCACAGTTAATTTTCATTGACACTTCTGAAAATTAGTATTTACTAGAAAGCCTCCTAAAATCACTGAGCACTTGTTTATGTAAGAGAGCATGCATAATTGAGATGAATATAAATTTATGCTTAAAGATTATTATATTTCTTTAGAATAATGCTTGTAAATGTTTTTATTATTTTAAATGTGCCATTTTACAGACCCTATAATAGTTTTCTATATTATTTATTTTATTTTTTATTATTTATAATTCATTATTTTATTCCATGTTGTCTTCTTATGATTTTCTATTTAAAAGAAGATCCATTCTTCTTGTCATGTTAAATTCACTAGCAACAGACGAAATTGGTGGAGGAGGCCAGAGGAGCAGTTAATCAACAAGAATGGCAAGACTTTTGGTATACTGAAATCCTCTGAATATTAAAGAATGATGGATGATCTTTATTACATCTCTTGTAGAAACAATTTCTCCTTATATCTGGCATACCCATTTATTAGTAAATGTTGTTTTTTCATTCAATATTTATGAATATAATGCTTGTTATGTGTATATGTATTATATTTAGCACACATATTCATGATTTTATCCAGCTGAGTATGTTAACCTTGTTCAAGCATTTTATCTATATCTATCTTCCTACAAAATGGTATATACTATATACATAATATGATATTTATAATATGATATATATAATATGATATAATATGTATATAATATGATATCTGTGTATATAAAAATAAAATGTATATATATATTAAAATAATACATGTATAAAATATATATTGTATCAATATAGTATATATTATGTATACATTTAATCAGGATTTTTTTAGTGCAATATCACTTTTTTTTACATAAGAGGAATAGTAATAATAAATTTTATTGCAAGGGATCACATCAGTTACAATCACAATAAAATTATTGGAATTAAAAATGAGAAAGAATCAATACAAAATACACAAAGTCATAAATTAAAAGCTAAACACTTTGCCAGGGTTTTAGGAGCAAACTGATATTTCATAAGGGATCAGGTTGTTATTCAGAGAGTGCTGAAGCCTCTTTTTTTTTTTTTCATTAAGAATTATATATTTCTCCTGAAGCAGATCCATCAAGAATTAAAACAATTTTGTAGAAGAAGCAACCTAGAGAGAACATTTGTCCCCAGTGGGTCCATGACCTGTAGCAAAGGGCTAAAACATTACTATGCCTCAGCTTTCTGTACAGGACAGACAGTGGTGGAAAGGGATTTTAAGAAGGGAGGATAAACAGCCTCATGACTGTTACTGAGCAAGGGGGAAGAGATCAGAGAGATGGCACTTTGATTGCAATCTATCTCAGACACTAATAATTTCACAGGACCAGACTGAAGAGGAAAGAAACAAATGTGACCTGTATCAGACTGGCTTGTGCAGTTTGTGCTGATGACTGCAGCATACAGAATAGCTGGCAAAAGAGAGTTTTGCCTTTTTAGCCAATTGCAGCTAAAGCAAGAACTAGTTGCCTGGATTGATGAAGATGACACGAAGTTGTACTTCAAGCCTGTGTAGTTTAAAGCCATTCCTGATGACATGCTCTGAGGATACGAAGCCCTCTGTCTGCTCTCCTCATTCTAGCTCTTCACTCATTTTTACTTTTCCTTGTTCCTGTATTCAGTGTTTTTCCAAGGAGTTTGCTGAGTAGTGTTTCTCTCTGGCATAGTAATTTCACAGGAGGTTTCAAAAGATTCAGTTTTCAAAAACACTTGCTGTTGGCTTGAATTTTTTTCACTGAAGTCATTAAGATTTTTGCCATTGACTTAATTAGGAAGAGTCCGGTTGTTTAAATTTTGCTTGTTGGCATTTTCTTTAAAAGCCTCAGTGCCTCCATGGTTATGTATCATTTGTTCATGAAAAGAACTATCTGAACGCTTCTCTCTGAAGTCTTTAATTATAGGAACATTCTGTAGTTTATACAACAATAAGAGGTTTGGAGATTATATCCTCTTTCATCTCTTAACTGTGTTATTTTGAGAAAAATGCAGTGAGTACATCCTTTAGCTGCAGCATTGCTAGGTACTCAGATATCTTTCTTAGGTATCCTCAAGTAGACCTTTCATAGGAATGAGGTTGAGGAGAGAAGATAATTATCATCAGGAAATTATATCTTTAGAAATATAAAGAGATATTTTTGAGACTTAAAAGTGTTACTTTACCCTGTTTTCTTAATGCTTTTGTTTGTGATTCTAGCTCTTGAGCTCAGCTCATTCACTGTCAGAGCTGCAAGCAAAAGTATTAAAACACAGAAGGAGATCCTGCTGTCTGTGCTATTCTAGGTTGCCTATCTGTATGATTCTAGAATACTGTGAGGATTTAAGTTTCAAGAAAAATGGGGTTTTAGGTATTGACAATCAAATTAGAAGTAAACTAAATTATTTGAAAGTCCAAGCTTCTGTATATCTCTCTAGCTTATAAGCTTAGTTTGTCTTCTTTGTTGTTCTACAAAGGCATTATCCATTACAAAATATCTGTATCCCAGACCTTGTAAGCCAGTCATCTTTCTTTCCATAATACTCCAATAATTCCTGATAATTTCACACATTTCCTAAGTTCACTTATTCAGAGGTGATCTGTAAGATTGATGAGTGAATCTACAACACTTTCACTATTATCTTTCTTTATTACATGGGTTTCTAAGGTACTTAGTCAAACATACCTTTAAATAATGGATGCTTCTGAGAATAAAATTAATTAATGGTATTATTAAGTATGGGAAATATTCATTATATTCATTACTTACGGGACTTGCAGAAACTCACTGATCTTCTAGTGCTTTTTTTTCCCCTTCCCTCTGCTCATTAAATAAAATTTGGATATTTTATTAATTCAAAAATTTGCAAAACTAAACGAACTTACTTAGTTCTCATTTGTAACTGATCTCTGATATATCTATTCTAATTATCCATTTAATATCTTTGCTATGTAAATATTTCAATAGCTCCTGTCCTGTCTCTGGGAGTAGAATCATAAGCACTTGGGAGATACCAAACAAAGAATCAGTTTAATGGATGATCGTAAAAGTTCTGAAGAAGCAGTTGTACAGGAGACTACATAAATTACCTCATAGTCTGTGGGTTTCTATAAGAAGTTTGGTGGTAGATCTAGCCTAGAATATTTTAGATTTATAAGTGGAGGCACTCAATAGCATAAAGAACATACATAGAATCAACCTTGAATGGAACTGGTCTCAGACAAAGCCTTTGGGGTGCATGTAAAAAAAAAAAGATTTAACTTAATGTGCCTATTGCATACAATTTCTACACTTCAAGTAGGTTAGTTTTCCCTTTTAAACTCTAGCTGGGCTCCTTCAGTGCACATGAAAATTTTTAAAAAAAGTTTCTCATTATTCTGAGATCAAGGAAATTCCGCATCTGTTTCTTTCTGGAACAGATGTTGACAAGTCCAGCTAAACACTTGGAAGGAAAATAAAGCTGAAGAGCTTAGTGTTATAGAGAGGCCTCTCTTCAGTTCTTTTATCTGACAGGTGAAAATAAACATGTCAGACTTTGATGTGATCAACACTAACTTCCTGAAACTCCCTAGATCCCAAAAATAAATAAAGGATGGAGAAAGAAAGGAAAGAGAGTGAGACTGCTTAATATTCTAAGTGTTCAAATCTGCAAGACTTAGAGTTACATAACTCTGTCCATTAGCATAACACAGACAAACCATTAATAATGATATTCCTCCTCTTCCTGTTTTCAAACACAATGTACATTTATCAAACACCATCAATATATTTTTATAGGCACAGAATAGTACTGTGATTTAATATTTTATCTCTAATGGTGTCAGGTCACGAGAGTGTAATGGCTTGTGCCATGAGATCTATACCTTGAGGAAGCAACTTTGAAAGATTCCTCTAGCGTTATTTGACGTAGAAGATTTCCTCCTATGTCTTTTGACTACAGAAACGACTTTTTGAGAAGCTATACATAGCTATTGTTTGTGGTAGAATAAAACTATTATTAATGATATAACCTGTCTGATAAGCAGTCAGAAACACTACACTTGTCTGATTATCGTTAGCAGAATGCCATGGTGCCTACACAGACTAGCCAATTCACCACAATTTTTTTCAATAAATCACATATTGAAAGCATTCTATGTACGTATCTCTCTGTAGACAACATGAACAGATTGTCTCTGTATTGCCCTCAACTGTAATGATTTTATGCTGGGAATTCACAGGAGCTGTGGAAAGGCATTTTCATGTATGGTTTAAAGAACTGTTCTTCACTTCCTTGTGATCTCCACTTTCCTGGTGGAGTTAGACCATACTAGCAGGTCTTCAACTCATAGTGTTATTAATTTCTGAGTCTCTGAAAGCAGGATGCTTTCAAGTTGTAGGTCTATATGTGCTTGTTTGAAAACTGTCGAGAATTTAACGAAATTATCAATATCAAAATATCAAAAAATCACAACACTCAATTCTCACTGTCCTACCATAAGTCAAATGACTTTATTTCCCTTTTCTCCTAGAACAACCATATTAGGTCTTTATGCTTTTCCTTCCCTTTCTCTGATGTTTAATCTTACTAATTACTATTAATTAATCTACTTAGTAATTACTATTAATTAATTAAGTACTCTAATTACTTTTAATTAATTAACAATCTAATGATTACTGTTATTTAGGATTTATATCCCTGTGGAAAGTTGACTGCAGTAATAAAGGTTATTATGAGAAAATGATCAAAAAGGTCATTCTGTTTAAGATGTCACAGAAAGGTGTGGAGCCCCCTGGTACATGGGGTCCCAATGCAGGGACCCTACCTGTCAATCAACCTGTCCCCTGCGCGACCTTTTACCATCGGCGCGTGCGCAGACGCGTACAGGGGACAGGCTACGTGCCGGGGCCCACACTCCAGAATCACCTGGAACCCGAGGGTGGGGGCTGAGGACCCCAAAGGTGGGGGCCGGGAGCGGCTTGCCGCTCCTGGCCGCCCGCCCAGCAACGGGGTCCCAGCCAATCCCCCTCGGCTCCCACACTTCCTCCGCCCTTTCTCCTCCCATTCTCCACCCCTTTTCCCCTCCCCTCTGAAAGATTATAAAAGTTATGTCAGGTGAATAAAGTTTGGCTTTCCCCCCTGGATCTGGACTTCGCATCTGATTCCCGAGTGATCGCACGCTACTTAGCTTCAAAGCTTGCGCCAGCAAAGTGAGAGATCATAGTGATCTGTGATCGCTGAGGCTGGGATCCGCTCCTCCGGAGGCCAGGCCCAGTTGATGGCAGCCAGCCGGAACCTGAGAGGAAGGCTTTCGTTGAATAGCTTCCCGGTCAACGAGAGTGGTAAGGGGGTGCCTCCCCCCAGGGAAGGGTGAACGGGAGGAATAAAGTCGTGGGCCTGGGAGGGGGTAAAAGATCGCGCACCCCCGGTACCCAGGGGACCCTAACAGCATCAGGGCATAGGTCGCGGCGTACCCCCGGCGGCGGTCACCTTTTATTTTATTTTATTTTACTTTACTTTGCCCTGGGATTCCGCGGGTGGGTCCCAGGAGGGTAGGGGCGTTGTAGGGATTTATGTTATACCGTTATTTTCCTACATAGTGGTGACCCCGACGTGATCTCCCCCTCCCAAGGCTACTTTATTCCTTCCTCATATTTTATTTCTACCGCACTCAGTGTGAGCTACCCTTTCAAGACCATGGGTGTGTGCGGTTCAAGACCCATCACTCTCAGGTTTGGGCTCTGCGTTATTTACTGGGTCTGGGGAATCTGCCCGTGGGAGACACCCACTAGGGGTGTAGGGCCGGAACCGGGCAGGGCTGCGCGCGGGTACACAGGCGGGCCCCAGGGTACAGGCCTGAACCGGCGGTGGGTGGGCCTTAGAGTGCCTGCCGCCGTGACGGCACTGTGTGCCCGCAGCGCAGGTTCGTGCGCGCGGCGAAGACCGCCAGGACACCGGCGGGATTCCGTGGTGCTTAGGCCGCGGGAAGGAGGAGTAGGGTTCCTGTGGTGGTATCTACCTGGGGACTAATGGGGTAGCGAGGCCCCGAAGCTAAGTTAAGGGCGTTTACCCATATTGGGGATGAAGCCCAGTATTATGTACACTGTGTGTATGCATTTTATTTATGTTCATTTTCCCCTTTTCCCCAATGGGGAATCCGGGTGCATGCCCCGCGGGGCCCCCTCACCGGACCGCATTAGCGGGACGGTGACAGGGCAACCCTGCTGCCTCCCAGGAGAAAGCATATAAATCCCTTGGCAACCTGGGAGAGGGCCCTCGGCTCATAAGCGTATAAATCCTCACAGCAGGGCCGTGGACCTTAACTTACCTGGAAATGTGCTAGAACCCAGCAGGGTTCTGGCGCGTTACCGGGTGTCGGCCGTCGCGGCAGCTCCGCTCCACGGCCGGGAGTTTGAGCTGCGGTACCGGCTGACAGGTGGGGGGGGGCGCCTAGTGGCACTCACCGCCGCTCCGACTATTCGGGGCCGCGGCGGGGAGCCGCATTTCTTAGTTGGGGTTAGGGAAATGAGTTTACCTACCTATATTTGGATTTTTCCAAATGTAATGGGTTTCGCAATTAGGGTTTTGAAACACCGTAGTCCCCGAGCCTAATTGAGCCATCGCTCTTCCAGTTTGGAAAACGAGGTGGCTGGGGAAATGTTCATCGCTTTCCTAGCGAGGAAAGCTCCCGCCGTTAAGAAGAAGGAAGTCCAGAAGCTACTGGAATGGGCCGAAACGGCGGGCCTATTCCCCGACCCCGGGTCCATCATGTTCCCCGATGGGTGGAGGGCGATTGGGGAGCGCCTGGAGCGCGAAACGGGCCAGGGGAGGGCCGAGCGCACGAGGGCGGCCACATGCGAGGCCATTGTGGCGGCCCTGGAGCGCCACCATGCTAAGGGGCGTGTCGCGCGTGCGGCGCGGGCGCGGCGTCCTCGATGTGCCGAGAGAACCGTCGCCGCAGCACCGGAGCCATCCTCACGCGCCTCGGATGTCGTCGCCCAGAAGCCACCTAGTGCGGCCCAGTTGGACGCGACACCGGAAGTTACGCCCTCGGCTCCTCCTCTTCCACCAGCCATACCATCGCCAGATGTGGAAGCCGCCTCGGAGCTCCAGGAGCCCCCCGCCGTTGTCGCCGACCCGAAACGTCCCGTATCGCTGCCTCCATCGCCACCCGCGCCGGTGCCGGCCCTGCGTGGCGGCTTGGGGGAGGGACGGGATGCGCCGCCCGCTGTGGGGGCTAAGTATATGGGGAACAAGGTGTCATCTGTTAAGGGGATAGGAAAGTTGAGGGAAAATGTCGAAGGCACGGTGATGCATGACGCTAATGACCGGGCATGGAGAGAGCTGGTAGAAGCCACCCTGGACCAGGGGGAGCTGGACCCTACTGCACTACTGGAAGGGGCGCGTGCCTTTCCAGTACTGCAGACGGTGGGGCCTGATGGCCAGTTAGTGGCTTATTACCAGCCGCTTGAATGGAAGATGCTTAATCAGGTAAAGGAGGCAGTGTCCAAGCATGGGCTGCACTCGGAGGCAGCGCGGCAAATGCTTGAATATCTGTTTAATTCGGCGTTGCTTTCCCCGGATGATTGTAAGCGACTAGCGAAATTGGTATGTTCACCTGCTCAGTTTCTGCATTGGGAGAGGCTGTGGGAATTGGAGTGCAGCCGGGTTTTGGCTGACCACAGGTCTTCCAATGATGACCTGAGTGGGGCGAGTGAAAAGATGCTAATGGGGAAGGGTCCTTATATTACCCGGTCCGCAC
This sequence comes from Crypturellus undulatus, assembly GCA_013389825.1. NCBI lineage: Eukaryota > Metazoa > Chordata > Aves > Tinamiformes > Tinamidae > Crypturellus > Crypturellus undulatus. Next base: position 53,931 of record VWPW01018733.1, read on the forward strand.
AACTGTCGCTTCCGGCGGATTGTTTACATGCCGCCGCGGAGGCCGCCCATAAGGCGCTCCTCCGTGTTCCGGTTGAATGGAAGGGGCTAGGCTGGTCGGCTATCCGACAGGGTGATGGAGAATCCTTAGAGGATTTTGTTAATAAGTTGAATGATGCCCTGGAAGCCGATCAGAATGTCCCCCGTGAGTTGAAGGAAACTTTCTTACGTAACTTGGTCTTGGAGAATGCCAACGCTCGGACCAAGGCAATAATTGTTGCGTTGCCTCCCGAGGCCTCCATAGGGGAGATGCTGGAACGGATTAATCGAGTCAATATTCAGAAGCAGAGTGTGATGATAGCCGAGGCCATCCAGAAGAGGGAAGGACCTATGGCTTCTGCTCTGAATAATCTGGCAAGGGCAGTTTCTGCCGGTCCCTCTGGAATGGCAGGATCCTCCGCAAGGCCTACCCCCGGCGATGTTTTAGATGCGGAGAAGTGGGCCATTTCAAAAGGGATTGCCCTCACCGTTCTAAGTTACACGACAGTGGTCAGCGTAACCTGCATCAACCCCAAATGAACTCCGGGTCGGGAAACGGGAAAGCCAGCGCGAAGGGGAGACGCGCCGGGACAAAAATGACCCCTGCCAGCCAGGATGGGGCTCTCCAGCAACAATGGGGAGCCTCGGAATCGACCTGGCTACATCAGTAGATGTTGTCCTTCTCGATTCCCGGCCACAGGCGGTGCCTACAGGCTGGCACAAGCCCGAGGGCAGCCTGGGGGCGCTAATTTTGGGCCGATCCTCTGCTGGGCTTAAGGGGATAATTGTGATTCCAGGGGTTATTGATGCGGACTCCACAGGGGAGGTGTCAATTGTTATGTACACTCTCCATCCACCTATTGTGGTACCTGCTGGGAGTCGCCTAGCGCAGGTTGTGCCGCTTTCCAATTTGTTGCAATCGATGGGCTTAGGAAAACCTGTGGACATTGTGAGGGGCGACCTTGGTTTCGGGTCGTCCGGGCCAGTGGCTTGCTTCTCCTTCAACCTGAGGGCACGCCCCACCTTAAAGGTCATTGTGGCTCAGAGGGGGGAGCGATTTTCAGCTAATGTGCTGATGGACACTGGCGCGGACGTCACTATGATCTCGCGGAGTGTTTGGCCCGAACATTGGCCCCTGAGGGCTGCGACCGGGGACATCTCTGGTCTTGGCGGCATGACTGCAGCGCAGCTCTCAGTACACCCCGTCTGAATCATAACTGACGAATCCGCTGCCACTGTCCATGTGTACATTTGTCCATTGCCACCAGGTATGGCGGGGTTGTTGGGGAGGGACGCCCTGGTCCAAATGGGTGTCACCTTGTCCTCAGGGACGCCGGTTTTTTCTCGGCGGTCACTGGGCAGCCGCCTCCTCCCAGGCGCCTCGTCTGGTTAACGGATGAGCCTGTCTGGGTGGACCAGTGGCCGCTGACAAAGGAGCGGCTTTCCGTGGCTCATCAATTGGTTAGTGAGCAACTGAGCCTAGGTCATCTAAAAGAATCAACTAGCCCTTGGAACACTCCTATTTTTGTCCTGCCCAAGAAATCGGGCAAGTGGTGCCTTCTGCATGACCTGCGAAGGGTTAATGACCAGATGCAGGCAATGGGTGCGTTGCAGCCTGGGATGCCTAATCCGGCATTGTTTCCGGAGAACTGGCCATTGTTAGTTATAGATTTAAAGGATTGTTTCTATAACATTAAACTGCATCCCAGTGACACCCAGAGGTTTGCATTTACATTGCCCTCCGTAAATCGTGCAGAACCGGCCCACAGGTATGAATGGGTGGTTTTGCCCCAGGGGATGAAGAATAGCCCGACTCTTTGTCAGTTATATGTCGCTGCTGCTCTTGCTCCTCTCAGATCCGCTTGGCCTGAGTGTATTATTTGTCATTATATGGACGATATTCTGTTTTGTCAAAAGCAGCCCTTTGAGTCTGCTCAGATTGGGCAAATTGTCGACACCCTGGATCATTTCGGCCTTCCAATCGCTAAGGATAAGATCCAGAGGAGCCACCCCTGGAAGTACCTGGGATGGCTC